>SKCR01029617.1:0-85459 GCA_019454045.1 Zanthoxylum bungeanum | reverse complement strand
ATA
The DNA here is from genome assembly GCA_019454045.1 of Zanthoxylum bungeanum. Taxonomy (NCBI): domain Eukaryota; kingdom Viridiplantae; phylum Streptophyta; class Magnoliopsida; order Sapindales; family Rutaceae; genus Zanthoxylum; species Zanthoxylum bungeanum. The sequence continues at coordinate 85,456 of SKCR01029617.1, read as the reverse complement.
TCATCAATAATCTCAATTGTATGCCAATAAGCTTATTCTTCATGGAATATAATAGTAGGACTTTGGGGCATTTTTGGATCTACCCCATAGCTTGCATAAGAGGGTTTCACTAACATCAAAGTTTAGCCTATTGCTTGTTTGTTTCATAATGGGTTAGTTGTTTAACAGGTCTAGTAGTTATTGGTGTTGTGACTCCCCATTGTTTCAAACTTTTTGGTGACATTCTTTAAAGGTTTTACTGCAAATTACATGGGTGTGAAACTGGAAACATTTTCTTTCTGTATAATCCTTTTCATTTGGTTTATGCTCCTGAACAGATTTAATTGCCAAATAGATGTGGCATTTGATATTGCCTTGCCTTTTATCCCTCAAGGTTGGTTTTCCTTCTGTCAGGTTTTGGCTTCTGAGGATGATCAGGATGCTTTGACAACCGATCCTGATGAACTCATTGATTCCGAAGACAGTGAAGTAATAAGTGGAGATGAAGAAGACATTGTCAGAAATCTTCTTTCGAGAGCTGGATTTCACCTCACATATGGAGAAAATCCTTTACAGCCACAGGTCACTCTAAGAGAAAAGCTTCTGATGGATGCTGGTGCAATAACTGGTTTTCTGACGGGACTTCGTGTTTATCTTGATGACCCAGCTAAAGCAAAGCGCTTGCTTCTACCAACTAAGCTTTCTGGTGGTAATGATGGAAAGAAAGTCACAAAGACTCATGAATCTTCTCCCAGTGTGATGAATTTGTTGATGGGAGTTAAAGTTCTGCAGCAGGCAATCATTGATCTACTTTTGGATATAATGGTTGAATGCTGCCAACCTTCAGAAGGAAGTTCTAATGGTGATTCTTCTGATGCAACTTCAAAACCTCCTTTTGATGCCAGTGGAGATGCTAGACCTTTAGAAGCAGATAGGGAGAACGAAGTGACAGAGTCTGCTCAATTTCCTCTGTATGAGAGATTGGATTCTGTTGCCGATGATAGTAGCACTACGTCTGCTGTACAGAGTTCTGACTTGAATGGGATTGATATACCTGAGAAATCACTTCCAGGGCAGCCTATTTATCCACCAGAAACATCGGCTGGAGGCTCTTTGGAAAGTGCTGCTTTTCGCTCCAAGGTATGAGCTTGGATTGCAGAAATGATAATCTTCCTGGCTTTCTTATGTTTTAACTTCTTGATGAAATTGATTTTCAGACCAAGTGGCCGGAGCAATCTGAGGAGCTTTTGGGATTGATTGTTAACTCACTGAGAGCCTTGGATGGAGCTGTTCCGCAAGGCTGTCCTGAGCCAAGACGACGCCCACAGTCTGCACAAAAGATTTCTATTGTATTGGATAAAGCTCCTAAGCATCTGCAACCAGACCTGGTTGCTTTGGTACCCAAATTGGTGGAACATTCAGAGCACCCACTGGCTGCAGATGCTCTTATTGAACGGCTTCAAAAGTCAGATGCTGAGCCTGCATTACGGATGCCTGTAAGATAGCTTTGGAGACATCTTAATTATCTTCATTTTAATGGAAGTGATTGGGGCTTTTTAGCTACAGTAACAAAATAGCTGGAACATTTATGTCTGTTTTGAATGGACTCTAGTTTGAAAGTTTTTAATTTTGTTTTTCAAAATTAGCAGGGAATTCTGTTTCTGCCATTGCTTAACTATGATGCTTTTGTCTCACAGGTGTTTGGTGCTCTTAGTCAACTGGACTGTGGCAGTGAAGTGTGGGAACGTGTTTTATTTAAATCTTTGGAGCTTTTGACAGACTCAAATGATGAACCACTGGCAGCAACCATAGACTTTATATTTAAAGCTGCATCCCAGTGTCAACATCTTCCTGAAGCAGTATGTATTTCTCTTATCGTAATTATCATTGTGGTTTCTTTCTTTTTATCTTGGACACTTGTAACCTTGTATCTTATCTGCAGGTCAGATCAGTTCGTGCTAGGCTTAAAAATTTGGGTGCAGATGTGTCTCCTTGTGTCCTTGATTTCTTAAGTAAAACTGTAAATAGTTGGGGTGATGTTGCTGAAACCATACTTAGAGATATCGATTGTGATGATGATTTTGGTGACAGTTGCTCAACATTGCCTAGTGGGCTCTTCTTGTTTGGTGAAAATGTGCCTACTTCTGATAGGTTGCATGTGGTGGATGAGCAGGCTTTTTGTGCTAGTTGTCATTTTTCTGATATTTACATCCTAATTGAGATGTTATCTATCCCTTGCATTGCTGTTGAAGCTGCTCAAACCTTTGAGAGAGCAGTAGCTCGAGGAACCATTGTAGCTCAGACTGTAGCCTTGGTCTTGGAAAGGCGCCTTGCACAGAGGCTGAACTTTAATGCTGGATTTGTTGCAGAACATTTTCAGCATGAAGATGTGGTAGAGGGGGAAGCCATTGAGCAGCTAAGAGTTCAACGTGATGACTTTACTTGTGTTCTTGGTCTTGCTGAGACGTTGGCCCTCTCTAGAGACCTTCATGTGAGGGGGTTTGTGAAGATACTGTACACAATATTATTCAAATGGTATCCTGATGAGTCCTATCGTGGTAGGATGCTCAAGAGATTGGTTGACCGTGCTACCAGCACTACAGAAAGTAGTTGTGGAGTAGATTTAGACCTGGAAATTTTGGTTATTCTGGTATGTGATGAGCAAGAAATTGTTAGACCTGTTCTGAACATGATGCGGGAGGTTACTGAACTTGCAAATGTTGATCGGGCAGCTCTTTGGCACCAATTATGCACCAGTGAAGATGAAATTCTTCGTCTGCGTGATGAGAGAAAGGCTGAAATGGCAAATATGGTTAGAGAAAAAGCTGTAATTTCACAAAAATTGAGTGAATCTGACGCTGCAAACAATCGTCTCAAGGTACTCCATATAATTGACTGATGATAACATCTGGAGAATCACTATTACATCTTAGTTATCTGGGATTATTTTAATTGACACCATCTATGATTTGACAGTCTGAAATGAGGGCTGAGATGGATCGCTTTGCTCGGGAAAAGAAGGAGCTATCTGAACAAATGCAAGAAGTTGAAAGTGAGCTTGAGTGGCTTCGTTCAGAGCGGGATGATGAAATTGCAAAACTCACTGCTGAGAAAAAGGTTCTTCAGGATCGTCTTCATGATGCAGAAACACAACTCTCCCAGTTGAAGTCCCGGAAACGCGATGAATTGAAGGTAAGTGCACTAGCTTTTTAATTTTCTTGTTCTATTTCTATTCACCTTTCTCTCTGCTTTCGTAAAGCTGCATTGGTACTTATTAAAATTAGTTGATAGTGGTACTGCTCAGCATCCTTGAAAGCAATTGTTGTTCTATTTTCCTTTTATACAGTGATGGTTGTATTTTCACATTTATTATTTTATTATTTTTCTGATGAAATGATATAATTTAACAGGGTAGGTGGTATTTATCTGCTGATAAATTAGCTTTTATCTGTTGCCTTTTTCTGACAAATTATTGAATGCAACAGAGAGTAGTGAAGGAGAAAAATTCTCTTGCTGAAAGATTAAAGAGTGCTGAAGCTGCTAGGAAACGATTTGATGAAGAACTGAAACGGTATGCGACGGAGAATGTGACTCGGGAAGAAATTTGTCAGTCACTTCAGGATGAAGTTCGAAGATTGACACAGACGGTTGGGCAAACTGAAGGAGAAAAACGGGAGAAGGAGGAGCAGGTTACTCGATGTGAAGCATATATTGATGGCATGGAATCAAAATTGCAGGCCTGCCAGGTTTCTGCCGCAACTTATGCCCCATTTCAGTTTTAAAATAAGAAACTGAGGATATTCTCATCTTTATAGTCACCTTTCTTTGTATTCTCTTAGTTCCGTCTTAATTTTAACATTTTCATTTTCCTCCTCTGTTGCCTTTTGCAGCAATATATTCACACCCTTGAGGCTCAACTTCAAGAAGAAATGTCACGACATGCCCCCCTATATGGTGCTGGTTTAGAAGCTTTATCAATGAAGGAATTGGAGACCTTGGCACGTATTCACGAGGAAGGGCTTAGGCAAATCCACACCCTCCAACAATGTAAAGTTAGTTCTGCTGCCAGTCCTCTTGTGAGTCCTCACACTCTTTCACAGAATCACGGGCTATACCCAACTGCACCGCCCCCATTGGCTGTTGGATTGCCCCCTCACTCATACCCAATGGCGTTGGGAACCATAGTAATGGACACATTAATGGTGCCGTTGGACCCTGGTTCAATCATACTTAAATCAGCAAGGTATTGATTCACGTAATTGAGCGGAGTTACATCTCGATACCAAGGATGTGATTTTTGAATTACTTGGCATTTTTGACTGGTAGGACTGTTAATGGATGTCTGCATGGGTAGCATTCTATTAGTTGAATTGAGGGACTGGGAGTCGAAAATGCCATAATTGCTTCTTTATTTCATAAAGTTAATTATAAGGGTCTTTGAAAAGTTCTGCTATCCTTGTTTGTCCTCTTTCGTATATATTATGTTTTTTCTGGTTCTTTTCTGTTCACTCAAAACTAAGCTTAGTCTCTTAGATTAGCTGATCAACACTTAACAAGAAAATAAAAAGAAAATGACAACTCTTTAACTGATGAAATGCATTAGGGTTTATGTAAATCCCTTGGGCACAAAACCCCCCTCCTTGTTTGATATGTTTGTATGCAATCGAGACGCTTGTTTTGTAGCTGCTCTTGCTAACCTATTTTGCATTCTCCCAAATGGGTTCTCTTTTTTTTTCCCTTCCACCTAATAACTAATAAGCAAAAAGATAATTAAAAAAAAAAAAATGGAAAGAAAATTAATTAAAGGAAATGATATATGTACAAACAATTATCCCTAATTTCCTCCCTACTCCCTCACTGTAGCTACAGTGAGTTATTTGTACTATATCATATCCTCATTACTCTTAACTAAACATTAAATTAACAAAGTAACACAAGGGTTTCAGGGCTCATGCGCAAAGCTTTTTGAGGTGTATTTGGGAATTAATGAGAAAAGGGCCTTGTGGGTTTTGATGGGTGGTCCTGTGTGTGTTGTGTGGGTGATCAGAATCAGAACAAGAGAAGTAGGGGTGTTTGCAGGCCGGATCGATGTTTTTTTTTTAAAAATTTTTTTTTTGTTAAACTTGATCGGGTTGCCGGTTTGGAAAATTTGAACCCGAAATCGCAAATTTGAAGGGGAAAATTCGGTTCAGGTTGGCGGTTTAACAGTTTGGGCGATTTGCATCAGTGGTTTGGCTCATAAATTTTTTAAGAAAATTTTGTGTTTTCACGTAATTAATTGAAGAGAAAAAATATATATTTTTAATTTATGTAGTGTATATTGTCATATGATCATTGAATGTCTTAAATTTTATGGTTAAAGAAGAAAAGTAGATACTAATGTCAAATTTGACCCACATTTGAGCGTGGGTCGGCGGTTTGGGCGGTTCGAGTCAAACCCGAAATTATTGCACAAAAACCACACACGATTCAAAATTTGTGGTATGGGTTGCGGTGATCGAATCTTATTAAAAAGGGGGAGCAAAGCAAAATATGGTACCCTATTTTGGATCCAATAAATTAATATTGAAAAAAATTCAATGTTTTCTTTGCACTTTCATTGTTTTGTTATTTTACTCTATTTGTTTGTTGTTAGAAGTGTTCAGTATTTATGAATGAAATATTTTGATCGTTGGAAACGAGTAATACAATACTTTTGAGGATAATGTTTGTGAATTTAAATTATGCAATGTTATAAGAATTTTAATTAAAATTTTGTACAACACTTATTTCAAGCGGCAAAGTAGAAGGATAATGTTTGTTGGAAACATACTAAAGTCAATATTCATAAAATGTTATAAAGGTTTTAATATATTTTTGTATTTCAGTTGCGGTCTTTGAATTATGAATGTTAGTTGTGGAACCTGAAATAATATACATGAACATGTTTTGTGTTTGCTCTAATATTGTAGGCTCTGTAAAAAACTTACTCTAGAATATGAGAATCTTGGCATAAGCTTTAAGAAAGCAAGTATGTCTTGATCGGTAAGGATAATCCTTTAAATGAAAATTTCGGTTCTAATTTTCGATTTCATGGGTAGGTTCTGGTTCTCAATATTATAAAATCGAAACTTACCTGTATTAAATCGGTTCCGTATTTTTGGAATCATAACCTACCCTAAATGAAGCGGTTCGGATTCCAGAACCTGTGAAAGTGGTTCGGTTGCTTTCGGTTCCGATTCTACCCAGGAACTGTTGCACACCTCTAGAAGCAAATATGAGCTCAACTATTGTCGTCGTGTTTTCTTATCTCAAGAGCTTTTGAAGATGGAACATTTTACTTTTTCAATGGAAGTTTTAGCTTATGATCATTGTATGTGAGACTGGTGCTAACCGGAGCTATGTCAATTATAATTTTAGTTATTGGATGATAATTCCAAATTAATTCTGATGAGTGATTTTTTCTTAAAATTACTTTATATTCTCAGTCCAATAATTATAAATTAGTTTATATTTTCTAACAAACAGTACCTAAGTTTCTATTGTTGCCACTAGGGGTGGGCATCCAAACCGTCAATCCGATTAATCTGATAGGTTGAATACAAGTTGATCTTAAACATTAGTATTGATCGGGTTGGAGATTGTCAAATCAAATTTGCCTAATTACATAACACTAAATGCAACTTTAGTGAACAATGTTAGGAGATCGTGGACTGAAGCTGACACACAAATAAAGTGAAATTGAGAATAATTGTTAATTCATGAGGCTTTCCATACCATATAACAGTATAATAATAATTAGGAGGCTTGACCTATCATAAATATTAACAATAAAATAAAGTAATGAAACTCAATGTGAGGGAAACATCCACGGGCAAATGTAGAAGAATTTCACTATAGTTGAAAGAATTTTACAACCTCTCTCTAAACATAAGGACTGAACAATCTCACACTCTTTTAGAATATGAGAATTACTGTACGGGCCAAAATTGGGCCCAAGGGTAAAACCGACATTTCACCTCTGGGCCAACCACGAAACCAGAGGTCCAAGGCCCATTATCAAAATCCAGCCCAAAGCCCATCACCACTGACTAATCTACTCAGGATGACTGTTAAGCCATCAATTACCAGACCTAAACATCATCATGAAGCCATCGGTTACCAGACATAAAACCCACCATTAAGTCATCAGTTACAATGACTCCAACGGGCACAGAAGAAAGACCCCACATAAGTGGGGGCTATAAAAGAGAGGAGCCATGGCATAGAGAGGGACCTAGGATTACACAACTCTATAGCATACCCATTATTACACAGCTCTATAGCATACCATCCGAGAAATCACAATATTCTGCCCTCACGATAAGAAACGGAGATTGAGGTATAACTTCAGGCCTTATTCTCACTACTTCGGTCTTATTCATACTACTGACTTGAGCGTCGGAGTGCTTACGGCACCCACCACATTGGTGGGCAGTAACCTCCTCGTTATTTCTACCCTTATTTCGCAGGTTCGCTAGTGCCATTAAAATCAAGATTCTCGATTGTGGATCACATGTGAAAAATCGTATCCACAATTTGGCGCCCACCGTGGGGCCCTAAGCGAATTATTGCAAACAAAAATCATTTGATTCACTCTCAAAACAATTGATAATGGCTTCTGGCAATGAGCAGGCGCCAGACCCTATAGCGACACAACTTGCCACGCTCCAAGAACGATTACAAGCTTTAGAAGAGGAGAATCTGACTATGCGAAACTCCAATGTGTGTCTACAGAAACAGATGGAGCAGTTGACCTCAACTTCTCAGCGTCACGATGTCCCTGGTCAAACCATCAATCCAAGCAATCCAACAATCCCGCCCACATTAGATGGGCAGGTTAACGACAACCCACCAATTCCCCATGGCCCGACTTACTCTCTCGACCCAACTCAGCAATTTTATCCTCCATAAGAAGAGAGATGATGGAATTCAAAGAAGCAATCATGTCCAGACTACCAGGGGTAAGGCTGCCGATTAGAAAGAGCAGAGCTGGAGCGATTTCCGATACCCCGTTTGTGGAGACAATCGTAGCTGTTGAACTGCCACGAAAATTTAGCCTGCCCGAAATGAAGCTATATGATGGATCCACCGATCCAGACGACCATGTAATACACTACAAGTATAAGATGATGTCAACTGGCTTGTCACCAAGCCAATGGGAAGCTGGAATGTGCAGATGCTTTGGAGAAACGTTGGCAGGACCGGCCCTCACCTGGTTCATCAACCTACCTTACAGATCCGTCGAGTCCTACCAACAACTAGCAGACAAGTTCGTGCAATACTTTGCGAGTTCATGTAAGCTTGAGAAGACTACAGATGATCTCAATACCATCCAACAGAGGAGAGATGAGTCATTGCGGAGCTACGTAGCTCACTTCAACAATGAGAGAATTAATATTCCGGATCTCCATCAACCTACAGCAGTGGAGGCTTTCCGAAATGGACTGCTTTACAAAAGTGGACTCTACAAGAAACTAACCAAGTTCCGATGCTACACGATAGACCAGGCCATGGCGCGGGCCCAAGTTGAAATAAGATGGGAAGAAGACAAGAGAAACAAAAGAAGGGAGGGCATTCCTAGCTCTTAGATTGATAGAAGGCCTGCTGTTTCCAGGCGACGCGACATGATTTCTCATCCTAATATGGAAAGGAGAGTCCAACAGAGAGGAGAACGTAGGCCTTTCCACAAAGACTTTGACAGACGACCAATGCCTTACAAAAACTGGAAGGAAGCGCCAACAAGAAAACCCAGGCTCCCAGACTATAACTTTACAATTTCCCCAGGAGAATTGGTCTCGGTACTTAAGAAAATGGGAAATGAAGTGAAATGGCCCCCACGTTCCAGGGAGAGCTCTATGAAAAAAGACACCCGAAAATGGTGTGAGTTCCATCGAGACTACGACCATACGACGTCAGAGTGTGTAGCTTTGAGATCGAAGGTCCTGGAGCTGTTAAACAAGGGATTTCTAAGGGATTTGCTCACAAAAAAGAGGAAAGCCACCTTGGCACGAAGAGATGAGAGAGACAATCAAGGAGAGGCTCCAACCCCACCTCCACCAATTAACAACACTGTTAATGTTATTTCAGGAGGATCAAAAATTAGTGGAGTCTCATATTCAGCGGCCAAACGACATTCGAGAGCTCTTGCTAGCAATGTTTCTTACACTACGATGTCGGTGGAGAAGATGTTCACCAACTTGACTATGGAGTTCACAGACGATGGAGATTCTCATAATTTGAATCCACACCACGACGCTCTAGTTATCTCTTTGCAAGTGGCCAACTTTATTATCAAACGAGTGTTGGTTGACACAAGCTCTTCATCTAACATCATTTTCGCCACAATCTTCGCAGACATGAGGGCCGAGTTGGACAAGATAAACAGATGGACAACAGTGCTGATTGGATTTAGTGGGGAACAGAAATTCACAATGGGAGAAATATCACTGCCAGTATACGTAGCGGGAGTCAACAAAATGACCACGTTCTTGGTCTTGGACAGCCCTCAGCCTTCAATCTTATCATGGGTAGACCTTGGATTCATAAGATGAGGGCGGTCTCATCCACCTATCACCAAGTTCTTAATTTCCCTACCAGATGGGGGATTCAAGAGATTAAAGGTGATAGATCTACATCCAGAAGCTGCTACTAGACGACCTTAAAGGTGAAAGCCGAGTCGGCATAACAATTACAGAGTGGATCTCGTGGCACGGAGCTGACACTACCAAGTCTTGAGGAGCTTGATTAGATCCAAATTCACTCTCAATTTGCAGATCACAAAGCTCAAATTGGATCTAACTTGGATCCCAAACTACAAGCCGATTTGACCGAATTCCTGAAGAGGCGACACGACATTTTTGCATGGTCTCACAAAGACATGATGAGAATCGACCCTGAGCTGATTACTCACGAACTGCACGTAGATCCAGACCACTCCCCGGTCAGGCAGAAGAGAAGGAAGTTTTCCCCAGAAAGAAATCGAATCATTGATGAGGAGGTTCAGAAATTGTTGCAGAATGAAGTTGTCAGGGAAGTGCAGTTTCCAGAGTGGCTTGCCAATGTGGTTGTTGTTAGAAAAAAGAATGGAAAGTGGAGAGTCTGCATCGAATTTACGAATCTGAATAAAGCCCGTCCGAAGGATTCATTCCCACTACCACACATAGATTCGATGGTCGACGCTACAGCTGGGCATGAATTGTTGAGTTTCATGGATGCGTATTCAGGCTACAATCAAATCCTCATGCATCCAGATGACCATGAGAAGACAACCTTTGTCACCAACCGAGGCATATACTACTACAAGATTATGCCATTCGGCCTGAAAAATACGGGGGCCACGTACCAACGACTGGTCAATAAGATGTTCTCCAATCAAATTGGGAAGACAATAGAGGTTTACATAGACGACATGCTGGTGAAGTCTTCTAAATCAGAACAACATCTTGAGCACCTGGAAGAAGCCTTCAACATCATGGACATGTACGGGATGAAGTTAAATCATACTAAGTGTGCATTTGGTGTTACTTCAGGGAAATTCTTGGGATACGTAGTCACTCGACAATGAATCGAAGCAAATCCAGACCAGATCAAGTCAATCCTCAAAATCCCCTCACCTTCCAGCCCAAATGATGTCATGCGACTAGCGGGGAGGATATCAGCACTGAGCATGTTCATCTCCAAGTCCACAGACAAGAGCTTTTTGTTCTTCTCAGCCTTAAAAAAGGCCAATAACTTCGAGTGGACTCCCGCTTGTGAAGAAGCTTTGGAAGGACTCAAGCGGTATCTTACCACTCCACTTTTACTGTCAAAGCCACTCGACAACGAGAGGCTCTATCTCTACCTAGGAGTCTCAGAACACGCGGTTAGTGCAGTCTTAATCAGAGAAGAGGCAGAAGCACAACTCCCAGTCTACTACGTAAGAAAAGCTCCGCTGGGAGCAGAATCATGCTACCCATTAATGGAGAAGTTGGTATTCGCTTTGATAACGGCTGTAAGAAAACTTAGACCCTACTTTCAGGGACATCCAATCACCGTATACATTACATATCCTTTGAGAAGCATACTCCATAAACTAGAATTATCAGGGAGATTGATGAAGTGGGCGAGCCTCTAACCCTACTATAATTTAATAGGTTAAATTCAATTATATTGATTACTATAATCTAATTATAAAATCAACTATTAATTGAAATTAGTTAATTCAAATATATTGATTACTATAATCCAATTATATAATCAACTATAAATGAAATAGTTTGAATACAGTCCAACTGTTTATTAAAACAACGATTAATTATTAGTCCAACTAATATATTAATTTATCGACGAATTATTTGTAATGAGCGCGTATGGCAAGTAATTAAACGAATATTGCAAATTTAATACTTGCCTCCCACTATTTTTCGGCGAGCCTCTAACCCTCTGTGGAGTACTCGGGAAACCTTGTTTCCTAGTGGGCTATGATCCCGTTAAATATCACATAATCTTGACTTTGGCCAACAAATTGTATGATAATTATCTAGGTAGATTTCTAAGATCAATTGGATCCCATCCAATTCATAGATCTAGTAGGTGGACATCCAAGTCCGAACAAACTTAGTGATCCAAGTTAAGCGGAACCTATTGACCTCGGAAAACTTCGTAATCAATGTCGATGGACAAGAAGTGATCTTGACTTTGGCCAAAAATCACAACTTGGACAAGACACCAATATGGAACAAAGCTTTTGTGATTCAAACACATCCTCGACGGACAAAGGCATTGACTTTGGCCAACAAACCAATGCCAGTCTTGGATCTTGAGTAAGAATCACTCTATGGAAGGAAAAACGCTTAATATGATGTTGAGGGTTTTTCGCGTGCAATTGGCAACCAATTAATTATCTTTGTTAAGGTATCATCATCATACACCCTTAAACATGCATTCTAAACACATAATAAGGTGCATATAAATAAATAATAATGATATGCGGATGGATACTTAACACATTGTTCCTAGAACAAATCTCTCCATTTCCTCTCTCCCGCTAGCACACGTATTACTTCTACCCGTTACATAACACTTCTAAAGAAACCTCATTTACATTGAGGGGAATAGGTGAGAAGAGAAATACAAAGAGTAAGGAGGTAATAGGTTAGACACGCAGGTCCAATTAATAAATTCTAAATTTATTACAACAATTTCCAAAATTGCCCCACCCATCTAATATCCATCTGATATACATTATTCATGCATCGCAACCATGTATTCACACAAGCATGTTATCAATCAATCTAATCCAATTAATTAATCTAATAATTAATGACCATCCAATGTTCAAACAACAATTTGATTTGCGCGAGTCCAACTCGTTTTGCGAATAAGTACTCAAAGTACGAATTCTTGAATTAAATTAAACTACAACATTAAATCCAATTTAATTTGTATTTAATACTAATTCACTATTTAATTCCAAATTTGGCCCAACATAATTAAATTCCAAAATTCCAATTTCACAATTTAATACTTAAAGTGTAATGCCATAATTAATCACCCAAATTAGCATTTCTAAAACATCAATTTACACAATTAATTATGCTCTTATCATCAAAACATGTCCAACACATTTTAATCAAAAATCAAACCCATTTCATGCTAGTAAGCTCTCGGCATTTTGGGGATTTTAATGTCCAATTATAAATCCAATTCAATTGAATCTTAAATCAACATTACCCAATCGTTTCAAGTCATCCAATGATCAACGAAACAAAAAAAAATACCAAGACATTAAGGTATGTACATATTTGGCCAAGCCTCAAAAATTGGGGAAAAATTGATCCAATCAAATTTCATGAAATTGATCATGCACAACATCAATTAAACATCATTTAAGCATACTCAATCAAAAAATTTCATCAAATCATGCTCAAATTGATTTTACCCAATTTTAACCCTAAATTATTTTCATGCTCAATTAGGCTCTGATACCATTGTTGGAATTATCTAAGCATCCCAAGATCATATCAAGAAATGAAAATACATGTGAATACATCAAGAAGTACGGTGGAATCATACTTACATTGATCGGATTGGATGCGATGAAGAAAATCTTTCCTCCAAGGTAGAAGAAGCTCACAGCAATAGTCCTCTTTTGGGCTCCATCATTTTCGGCCATCTTCAAGTTGTCCTCCATGGATGAATCTTCAAGCTCCAAGCTTGGTTTGATGATTCCATGCTCATGAAATTAGTTCCCTATCACCTTAGGATGACTATTGTGTGCTAGCACTATTGACTTTTCAACAAAATTTCACTTTCTTCTTGTTATTTTCGGCCAAGCCAAGAAATGAAGAAGAAAATGGCTTCAAAGCCGAGAGAGGGAGAGGAGGGAAAATGGTTTCTAAAACCGTGAATCATGAAAGAGAGAGAAGAAATTGTGTTATGTATTTCTTAATTGATTTTCCAAAAACAATAAACAAATACCACTTTTCATTTCAAAAAGTCAAAGTAAAATAAAAAGCCTCAACCACTTCATCATCAATCAAGTGACAATTGTCACATCACTCAAAGTGACATGTGATTTGACGCTTGATGTGACTTGTGGGCCGTGCTTAAATTCGCAATGCGAGTGTGCCCGCAAACACACCCGGGCTCGGGTTCGCTAATTCCAAATTAACGAATTTTCCGTTGCGTCGTAATTAAATAATTATGCCTAGCAAAATTACTATTCACGTCGCTAACGAATTAATTCCAAATTAACTCGTTCGCCCGAATTAAATTCTAAATTTAATTCCGCGTCGAAATCTAATTTCGTATAATATATCGATATATTATTTTATCGATTAATTCCAAATTAATCATTTTTCTCTCTTTAAATAATATTTTATCCTAGATAAAATATCTCCACAATTAATCCCATATTAATTTTATCTCTCTTATCTAATTAATCCCAGATTAATAAAGTGTGAGTCATACGTCATCGGTGAATCTTCGGGAAACGACCCATGAGATCCTCGGATATGTTGGCAGTAAATCCGATCGTTGGACTATCCAAACATGTACTTACCTAGTACTACGTTTTGTACCGATTAACAAGACAAGGTTGGCTTCTAGCAAAGCGCCATGCCTACCCAATTCTCCATAAATATCCTTACAGGAATATGTGATCTGTATCAGGCGTAGTATACGTAGTATTGCGTATTTCGATCCAGTATCGGATGTCACGTGCAAGGCCTGGGGCTGGAAATGTGTCTGCCCCATACGAAGCACATATCAGATCTCTGGTAACTAGTCTCTATATCAGAATAAACATGACCTAGTCATTTTATCCCGATGACTGCAGTACATAAGAGAACAAGTTCCGTATCCTACGTGATCATCATCTCCACTATGACTGGAGTGATACTTCCATCTCGACATCACACCCAATACACTACGATTCTCAATATACCCAGAAGAGGCGTACACAGAACCTTTTAAAGCCCTGGACGACCAAAACAAAGTATATTGATTGTCGCAAGTATTAGCGGTGCAAGTCTCAGGTTAAGAACAAATACACCTACCCTGATTCGGACTTCCATAGACACATAGTCATACTACCAATGGAATTCTGAGGGGTCTATCCGGAACGAAGCTGTTTTCAGTACCATTGGTAAAACACAACCTCCTACTACACTTGCATGAGTATCATATACCCAAATATATGAGAACTATGCCGTTATGCCCTCACAACGCGCACAAGTGTAATACTAGTGTTTTACGCATTATCGATGTCCAATCTCGATAATACTCTAACTAGGGATATTTAATGATTAAACCTTCGTGGATTGATACTGTCTCATATCATCTCAATCCAGGAACTAATCATAAGGACCTCCTATCATTTATACATCTTGGTAATCTAATTACAAATGATAAGAGAGCAATTTCCTTTGTCACATAGTTAATTTGTACAACAACACCATGATCTGTACAAATAGTGACGTTATGGGTCATAACTGTCCAACAACAACTCCTCGGGAATGAAGACGAGCAAGTAGGGAATGGCACTCCGGGAATGGAGAAAAACCTCGGTGTTGGCACTGTATTTTTGCATATAAGTCCCGATGATGAGCCTCTTGCGGAGGCACTACCTTTTAAGTCGCGGGAAATGGACGACGGAAAGGAATAGTCAAGAGTTGATATCTCGTTGAATTAATTCGCTTGTTTAGCTTCAGGTTTGTTCGTCGAATCTCCGTTTCAAAATTATCCTCGGCCCAAAACCCCCACAACCACACTAAGCCAAACCATTCCGAACCCAACGGTTTGAGGTCTTCCATTGCGAGGGGTGAGTGCGGCCTTAAATTATTTTCCCGGTTCACACCAGGTGGCGACTCCATTATTCTCCGGTTTAGTCCCCCACGGGCTACTCTGTACTCCCAACT
This sequence comes from Zanthoxylum bungeanum, assembly GCA_019454045.1. Taxonomy (NCBI): domain Eukaryota; kingdom Viridiplantae; phylum Streptophyta; class Magnoliopsida; order Sapindales; family Rutaceae; genus Zanthoxylum; species Zanthoxylum bungeanum. The sequence continues at coordinate 70,058 of SKCR01029617.1, read as the reverse complement.
GGGCCGCGAGCCTAGAACATCATGCGTCACCGGTTTATGTGTTCTACAGTCTGGCGACTCCACTAGGAATAGAGAATCGGCCCCGAAATAATGTCTTGTAATGTTTGTGATTTGTGTTTTAATTAATCATGTCTACTGTGGGTTTATGGAGTTTAATCAAAGGCTAAGGCTAGGTGATGGTTTGGTGTCTTCTTTCACCCACTACCTTTCTATAAGGAAAAGCTGTGAAGGCACCTAGATAATCATTCACCCGTAGCTCATTGTGATAGACTAATTTGGAGGACTTGTTGTTTATTCCTGTCACCAATGCGATAAGAGCCTAAGAGACTTGGGTATTTAAGAGAGTTCGCTCCACCCTCTCTCTGGGGAATCTACAATGGAAAATCCATTTGACAGTTAGTCACATACTGTAACTCGTTGGCACGTACCGTAAGGTATAAAAAAGGTGCGCCCACTTGGTCGTTTGAACCCTTGAGTGGGGAGTCCTAGTTGTGGGCAATCCTTCGTCAGCGAGAGCTTTTGTTTACACTCCTGAAACCTACATGTGAACCTTAGTTGTATGACCCTTAGAAATTATTTATTTATGCTTGTGTTTAGGACCATCGTCATTTGGATTCAATTGGACCTATTGTCAAGAGATATGAACTTGTTGGGCCAATTAAACCGGGACAAGTTCGTGTCCTTTGACAATTGGGCCAAAAGCTTCTAAAATACCGATGGGCCATTTTGTGTCTAGGCCTCTTATTATTTGAAGTTATTTAGCCATGGTATCACAAAAGTATGAACTTGTTGGGCCTTTTCAACTGGGACAAGTTTGCACCTCGCGATAATGTGATTGAATGCTTTAAAATGACAAAAAGCCAACTTATATATATCGCACGCGTCTCATGCACCTCATGCATACATGCATCATGCTAATCCTCATGTTCTAAAAGCCATCATAGATTCTCGTTGGGTTAGGGAAGAGGGAAGACTCACCAAGAGGCTAATAACAAATATGAGTGGATCAGAAAATGAGATATCCGCGTGGATCGTCTGGAGAATGGTTTCGCCAAGATTACCGAACAGTTGTAAGCCTTGACTACTGCCATGGAAAATATGGTTGTGCCCCGTGCTGGGAGAAACTCTGAGAATGTAAGACGTGAGGTTCGTTCGAATAGGTTGGGGGATGATATCCCGTTTTTGATGATGATATGACCGAATATACCGCAGAGAGAATAGTCGGGTCTCAAGCCGAGATACAAAAGCTCTGTGATCAAATGGAGTCGGTTACCCGTAAGATGAGGGTAAGGACGAAGACTTACTAGACTATGAGGTGAATGACCTTTGAGGAACAGCTGCCGGCTCAGTTTAAAATGCCCGACATGGCCAAATTATTGGGAATAGGGACCCGAGGGTCCATCTTCGGCAATATGTCTCGATAATGCGTTTAGTGGGCCTGTCACAGCGCCAAGTTCAGAAAATGTTCGGGATGTCACTCGAGGGGGCACCTGTGGTTTGGTATCACAGCCTTGAGAAAAATATTAAAGAAGATTGGAGGGAGTTGGCTGATGCCTTCCAGAAGCAGTATGTTACAGACCTGTAGATCGATTTGTCACTCTGTGATTTGGAGAATACTAAGCAAAAGCCGGAGGAGAGCTTCAAAGACAATGTAGACTGCTGGAGAAGCCAACTGCTAAAGATGCAGACAAGGCCCTCGGAGAAGGACCAAATAAAGATGATCATTAAGGGTACCAAGCCCTCCATCTATAGCAAGCTGAGGAGGATGACTTCCATGATTGCGGATTTCCAACAGCTGAGGGAAACTGTCATGGATATTGAAGAAGAGGAAGCCGAGAATTGGAAGTTTTACAGTCTAAATAGGAGAACTGTCGGAGGGCCTTCGGGTGCCAAGCTTGCTTCTGTGGAGATTGCTGCTATTAAGAATAGGCGCTTTTCTAACTTGGGCAGACCATTGTCCAAAGTACTTGAGAAGTTAACTAGGCAAGGACTCTTAAAACCCTTGGAGCCTAGACCACTCCCGAATCTTCCCACACCAAACCTCAATATGAACCGCTACTGCTACTTCCACCAACAACCTGGCCATGACAACGATAGATGTACTCGTCTCCGCCATGAGATCCAAGACTTAATTGACTCCCACAAAATACCTGACCCTGAAAGAGAACAACCAAACACACATGCCAATCCCCTACCAAATTATCACTCCGTCCCCCCACCCACCTACATGATCAACTCTGGCTTGCCCGAAACCTTCGTCCTCCAAGATCTCAACCACCAAGCTTCTTACATGGGGATAGAGGATTACAACGATGAAGAACCATAGGCCGAGGAAGAAGACAGTGCTGCGGATGATGAAGTTGTTCCTCCTAGTTTGTTTGATCCTGCATTTTTAATATAGACATTGATTTTGCCTGTTTGTTCGAACCTTTTTCTTAATGATAATAAAGACGTTCATTTCCCTTACTCGCCTAAATATACAACATGAGTATATTTGACAAAAGCATTCAACCTTGGTACTATGATACTTGACGATGCTTAGAACACGGGGAATCTTCAGAAGAAGCAAGCAGAAAAGATAAGATCGCCATTCAAAAACTGGGAAATTGGGGCAGTGAAACTGTTAGATTTGGAAGGGAACGAGTTCACCGAGCCGATCAATGTTGACAGATTGAAGCTATATTTTGCCTGAGACCGAGCAGTCACCAAGAGAATTGGCAGAAGACCTAACCCGACGGGATGGGAACATTCATGCATGCATGCATACACGTAACACATTTTGCACTCTTTTGTGTTTGTTTTGTTTTGTGTTCACAGGTTTTGAAGAAGAAAGAGAGAAAGCGGCGAAGACAAGCCAATCAGACATAGCAAAAGCACAATATCAGATTCAGGTAGTAATCCTAGGGTTGAGGCCCACATCAGCATCAGTGTCAGATTCGGGGTTGAGGCCCACTTCATCAGCAGTTTGGGGATGCATCCCGGGGTTGAGGCCCACATCAACATCGGTATCAGTTTGCGGGGATGAGTCCCAAGGTTGAGGCCTATATCAATATCAGATTCAGGGGGGGAAGCCTATCTCACCAGCAGTCAAGAGGAAGAATTCTGTGGAATGAGTGAAAAAAAAAGAAGAGAGATAAGTCTTTGATAGTGAGGCATATATCTAGTGATGACATTGTTTGCTGTAGGGAGAAATCTTAGAAACGATAAGTACAGACGTGCTCTCGTCCAATATTCTGAATGGATTGATCTCAGCTAAACTAATGAGCACCTGATTACAGGATCTCAGCAGTAGAAGCCTGGGTGGTTGGCAAGATGATTAGTTGAGGAGATATTGGATCAGCGAATGTGTCACACCCATCCCCTTAGGTAGGGTAGGGGTGAGACGAAAACTAGAAACTGGCAGAGTTTCCCCTGTAATATGGACTAATCCTCCAAATACAAGGAAAAATCTAAACTGGAAAATATCATCATAACATAGGATCTCCATGATCCAACACAACATAATATCCATGAAGAAAATACAACATCCTCAGTAACAAATAAAGGCTCAATGCCTAACATTAGACAACAAATTCTTCCAAGAAAATACATAACAAAGACACTCTACTGTTGGCACAACCTTTCTCTACTGGCAGGAAATGATGACGAAATAGCAGATGGAAAGGATAATCTACTAAACTGCTGAACCTGAAATGTTAAGAAAAGGGGTAAGCTCACGCTTAGTGCAATGGATCACAGCTTAGTGCCGTGAATAAACAAGTAACAAGGTGGATCGAATAAGTATTTCATACTATAAATAAGTACATAAAGCTGTAAATCAATAAATTCAAACTTGTACTTGAAATCATAAATCTCATTTCTCATAAAACTCATACTGCTCAAGAATACTCTGAATAATAAAGCTGTTTATTCATCTATATGCACACTCTCGTGACAATACGGAAAAGCTGGCAACATGGGGCATCCCCACGGCAATAACTGGCATCCGGAGCAAAACTGGCAACATTAGACCTCATCTCACGGCAAATAAACTGGCACATATATGTACACGGGGTGCATCCTAACATAAAAATCATTTCCAAAATCCATGCTCATATATCTCAAATCATGCAAGTTTCTCATATATCACAAACACATGATTTCAACATAATTAATATTCGATCCATACCTTATAGCAAAAATATAAACTTTCTAAAAACAAACTCATTTAATGCATTACCTTAAAATTCATTTAAGAAAAATACATACTATATACTTTTGAAAACATCAATGTTACAGGCTTATCCACGCACCTGGAGAGCTGACTACAGATAAAGGAACTAGGCAGCAGGACCGTCTCTGCTTACAGTATCACGATCACCTAAAAGACAAAAGAATTTACTATAAGGAACATAATCCTAACTGGAATAGACGAAATAATATGCAAGAAACGTGGTTCGGTCGCTCTCGTAAACTTAACGAAAAATAAGATTCAGAGGTCCGTTACTACTCGGAAAGGTATGAAAATCACAGAGGAGACTCGGGAAATCAGCGGCAGAATTCTACCTGGCGCGTGGGGTCCACGCGCCTCCCCTTCTGTCTGCGCGTGGGCCTCACGCGCCGCCACGTGAGGCGCGTATGAGCACCACGCTCTGGTCGGATGAAGAAGTTTCCAACGGCCGAGCATACCTCTCCCTCTCCCGGATCTAATGCCGCTGACGGTTCGTCGATCGGAGTTCCGGATCAACGGGAAACCAAGAAAAACCACAAAAAGTTTCTTACCGAGATCTCTACAAAAATTGGGAGTTTCCCAAGATGAAACCACCACCAAAATGATCCTCTCAGCGAGATCTACACTTTTCCTTAAAGACTCGGTCAGGTTTGAACTACGGATTGGCCGGATCGGAACCAAAACTATATTTCTCTCTTTTCTTCTTTTTCTCTCTCTCTCTCGCCTGCTACTGACTCTTCTTTTCTTATCTTTTTTTTTTTGTCTGCTGAATGTTGTGACTTATGGGCTTGAGTGTGTGTGTGTGACCCACCAACAAAATAAAATAAAAATATGGGTAAGAAAGTTTTGGGGTGTTACAACCCTCTCCCCCTTAAAAGAATTTCGTCCTCGAAATTCACATACCAGAGGGTGGAAACAAATGAGGATATTTATTCTTCATGTCTTCCTCACGCTCCCAAGTAGCTTCCGCTTTCGAGTGTTTACCCCAAAAGACTTTTACCAATGGAATCGTCCTGCTTCTCAGCTGTCTCAACTCTCTAGCCAAAATTCCCACTGGTTCTTCAGCATAAGTCAAATCTTCTCTCAACTCAATTGGTTGCTTCTGCAAAATGTGGGAGGGATCTGATCTGTACTTTCTCAACATGGACACGTGGAAAACATTGTGAATCTTTGACAATTCCTGTGGCAATGCTAATCTGTAGGCAACTGGTCCAATTCGCTCCACGATCTCATATGGCCCAATAAACTGAGAGCTCAACTTCCCTTTCTTGCCAAATCTCATGACACTCTTCCAAGGAGAAACCTTAAAAAATACCTTATCTCCCACCTGATGCTCGATGTCCTTCCTTTTTATATCTGCATAACTCTTCTGTCTATCTTGAGCTGTCTTCAACTTTGATCTGATCACTTCTATCTTATCAACAAGAATCTGAACAATCTCAGGACCTAAGAGTTTCCTCTCACCTGCTTCATCCCAACATATAGGAGTTCTACATTTCCTTCCGTATAATGCCTCATAAGGTGCCATGCCCAAACTAGCATGGTAACTATTATTGTAAGCAAACTCCATCAAAGATAGATGTTGATCCCAACTACCTTTAAATTCCATAACACAAGCTCTCAACATATCTTCTAAAGTCTGAATGGTTCTCTCTGACTGCCCATCTGTTTGAGGATGAAAAGAAGTACTGAACTTCACCTTAGTACCCAAAGCCTCTTGTAGACTTGGCCAAAATCTGGAGGTAAATCTTGGATCTCTGTCTGATACGATTGACACTGGAGTTCCATGAAGTCTCACTATCTCATCAACATAGAGCTCTGCCAACCTGTTCAAAGAATAATCTACTCTGACTGGTAGAAAATGAGCTGATTTAGTCAACCTGTCAACAATCACCCATACTGAATCATGTACTTTCTTCGTACGAGGCAGTCCTGATACGAAGTCCATAGTGATGTGTTCCCACTTCCACTCGGGAATAGGAAGTGATTGCAAGGTACCTGCAGGATGCTGGTGTTCTACTTTAATCTGCTGACACGATAAACACTTTGATACAAACTCAGCTATCTCCTTCTTCATGCCTTTCCACCAATAATTCTCCTTGAGAGTTCTATACATTTTAGTGCTGTCTGGATGCATAGAATAAGCAGAACAATGGGCTTCTTCCATGATCTCTCTCTTCAAGCTCTCATCTTCAGGTACACATAATCTATCTTCATACATCAATGTATCGTCATCTCTAAGCGAGAAATCTAAACGTTCTTTCTTTTTACTTCATCGATGATCTTCAAAAAACTAGCATCATGAGTCCGAGCTTCCCTGACTCTCTCTACTAAAATAGGTCTGACTTTAAGAGTTGCTAAAAGAGATCCTGAATCACCAACTGACAAGTCAACTCTCAAAGATCTGAGTTCCACTAGCAATGGCAACTGTAGAACTTCCATATGAGCTAGAATACTCGATGACTTCCTACTGAGAGCATCTGCTACTACATTAGCCTTACCCGGATGATAGTCGATAGTATAATCATAATCTTTCAATAACTCAACCCATCGCCTCTGTCTCATATTTAACTCCTTCTGCGTGAGTAAATACTTGAGACTTTTATGATCCGTGAAGATTTCACATTTCTCTCCATACAAATAATGTCTCCAAATCTTCAGTGCGAACACTACTGCAGCTAACTCCAAATCATGAGTAGGATAATTCAATTCATGAGGTCTAAGCTATCGATAAGCATAAGATATCACCTTCCCATGCTGCATCAACACACAACCCAAACCTTTCCTCGAGGCATCACTATACACCACAAATTCACCAATGCTTGATGGAAGTGTAAGCACTGGAGCAGTTGTCAAACACTCCTTAAGCTTATCAAACTTTGCTGACACTCCTCAGTCCACATAAATTTTGCATTCTTCTTCAAAAGTTTCGCCAACGGCGCTGCAATAATAGAAAATCCCTGTACAAAACATCGGTAATAGCCTGCTAAACCCAAGAAACTCCGTATCTCAGTCGCATTAGTAGGCGGTTCCCAATTAACCACTGCTACTATCTTATTGGGATCTACTAAAATGCCATCTGCAGAAATGACATGGCCTAAGAATACAATTCTGTCAAGCCAAAACTCACACTTGCTAAACTTGGCATACAACTCCTTCTCCCTCAAAGTCTATAAAACGATTCTTAGATGTTCTTCATGCTCATCTTCGCTACTAGAATACACTAAGATATCGTCACCAAATAATGTTTGAATACCCGATTCATCAAGTCCATAAAAGCAGCTGGTGCATTAGTTAACCCGAATGGCATTACTAAAAACTCATAATGTCCATATCGAGTTCTAAAAGCCGTCTTAGGTATATCTGCTTCCTTCACCTTTAGCTGATGATACCCGGATCTCAAGTCTATTTTAGAGAATACATTGGCTCCCCGTAATTGATCGAAAAGATCATCAATCAGAGGCAAAGGATATTTGTTACGAATGGTAACCCTATTCAATTGCCGATAATCGATACACAATCTCATGGAACCATTTTTATTCTTCACGAATAACACTGGTGCACCCCATGGTGAAAAACTAGGCTTTATAAAGCCTTTATCTAACAGTTCTTGCAATTGTATATTCAACTCCTTCAACTCTACAGGAGCCATCCTATAAGGAGCAAGGGATATAGGGGCTGTACCAGGAATTACATCGATGCTGAAATCAACTTCTCTATCCGGTGGTAAACCAGGTAGTTCATCTGGAAATACATCAACAAATTCTCTCACAACAGAAATCTCATGTAATTCTGATGTACCTATTCTGGTATCTACTATGTGAGCTAAATAGGCATCACAACCTTTCCGCAACAACTTACTAGCTCGTATTGCAGATATTACATAGGAGGGAACAAATCTTCTCTCCCCTCTAAAGGAAAATCTTTGCCCATCCAGACCCTCAAAATCCACAACTTTCTCATGACAATTTACTGTTGCACGATGAAAAGATAATTAATCCATACCCACAATGACATCAAAATCATGTATCTCCACACAAATCAAATCTGCTAACAAATCATGCTCACCAACACGAATTACACATCCTCTGTAAACTTGCTTAGCAATAAAGGAATATCCGACAGGGGTAGCAACAACTAACTCACAATCTAGCTCACTTCCTTCTCTATCGGCATGCAATGCAAAAGATTTTGAAACAAAAGAATGTGTAGCTCCAGGATCAATAAGTAATCGGGCCATTCGACCAAAAGTAAACACCATACTTGTGATAACCTCTGGCGCTGCTAAAGCTTCATGCTGTGTCATAGCGAACACTCTGCCTTGGGCTCTAGATCTGCTAGTCTGACCACCTGGAGCAACTCTACTCTGAGCACCCGAACCTGTGGGAGCTCCAGAAGTCTGACCACGAACCCCCTCTCTGACTAAAATTGCCTCTGAAATTCTGAGCTGGAGGAACACTATCCGCTGAGTCTGTCTACTGCTATCATTAACATTAGGACAATCTCTCTTCAAGTGGCCCACTTCTCCACACAAAAAACAACCTTTGGTACCCAATCTGCACTCTCCAAGATGATTATTCCCATAAATAGTACATGGTGGAAATCTTCTATCTTGAGCTTGGCCTTGCTGACCACTAGGAATCCCACTAGGTGGAGCTCTCACTGAACTCTGACTAACTGTAGGTCGACTTTGTTTCTGCGGCTGTCCAGAACTCATCTGATAACTACCACTGGGTCTTGAGTCACCCCCTTTCTTACTCTGATTTCCTTCTCCAAAAGATCGATGTTCCATGTTTCTCTTCCTTATCTGATAATCTAGCCCAACTTTCCATTCTCTTTCTGCAAACTCTGCTTTTCTAGCAAAATCTGCCATCTCTGTCAAACTGTCCATAGGAAATAATCGGATCCTGGATCTCAATTCTGCATTCAGACCATTAAGAAAATGATCCATCTTGCCCTGTTCATGGTCTTTCAAATGTGGAACAAACTGCACCAACTCATGGAATACGGTGTCATACTGATCTACTGTGCGGTTACCCTGAATCAACCTATAAAATTCTCTCATCTTCTCATCCATAAAATCAGAATTCATATAATTACTCATGAACTCCTTCTTGAACTTCTCCCAAGTCAACACATTAGTCTCTGAGAATTTACCTCTTACACTCTTCCACCATTTATCAGCCTGCTCAGTCAAAAGTCGATACACATGGTGGCATTTCTGTTCATCAGTCAATCTCATCAGTTCAAAAGCCTTCTCAACTCTATCCAAGAAATTTCCAGCTACAATGGGATCCTTCTTCCCATCAAACTCAACAGCTCCATTTTCTTTCACTCTTTTAGCAATATTATCTTCATTAACTATAGGAGCTACCTGAGCTGGACCATGACCCCATGCTGGAGGGTAGAAATACGGATAAGGGTAAGCACTAGGGGGAACATTAGGAGGAACACCTTCTAGAGGAGGAGCATAATAAGGTGGAGGGTAGAAACCCGGAGGAGGTGGAGGAGGTGCTGGAATATTTCCCTGAGGTGCTGCAGGGGCTGGAGGAACATTACTGCTAGGAGGATGATGAACTGGGGTACTATCCCCGAAAACCGAGGCTGTGGAATCTTCTACAACAGGATTAGGGTTCCCTTCAAAGGGTTCCCCGTCATAAGAATTAACCTCCTCATCAACTGGAGGTGCCCTAGAAGGTTGGCCAACATTTGCTATCCTACGAGTACGGACTCGACCTGTACCTCAAACTTTGAGACGCGGAGGCATCTGAAAACACATGAAAGATGTCAACCGCTAGAAGACATAGAATAACTAATAAAGAAATTGAAGTGTCTACAGAATCTATGAACCCTGGGCTCTGATACCATTAAATGTCACACCCGTCCCCTTAGGTAGGGTAGGGGTGAGACGAAAACTAGAAACTGGCAGAATTTCCCCTGTAATATGGACTAATCCTCCAAATACAAGGAAAAATCTAAACTGAAAAATATCATCATAACATAGGATCTCCATGATCCAACACAACATAATATCCATGCAGAAAATACAACATCCTCAGTAACAAATAAAGGCTCAATGCCTAACATTAGACAACAAATTCTTCCAAGAAAATACATAACAAAGACACTCTACTGTTGGCACAACCTTTCTCTACTGGCAGGAAATGATGACGAAATAGCAGATGGAAAGGATAATCTACTAAACTGCTGAACCTGAAATGTTAAGGAAAGGGGTAAGCTCACGCTTAGAGCAATGGATCACAGCTTAGTGCAGTGGATAAACAAGTAACAAGGTGGATCGAATATGTATTTCATACTATAAAGAAGTACATAAAGCTGTAAATCAATAAATTCAAACTTGTACTTGAAATCATAAATCTCATTTCTCATAAAACTCATACTGCTCAAGAATACTCTGAATAATAAAGCTGTTTATTCATCTCTATGCACACTCTCGTGACAATACGGCAAAGCTGGCAACATGGGGCATCCCCACGGCAATAACTGGCATCCGGAGCAAAACTGGCAACATGAGACCTCATCTCACGGCAAATAAACTGGCACATATATGTACACGGGGTGCATCCTAACATAAAAATCATTTCCAAAATCCATTCTCATATATCTCAAATCATGCAAGTTTCTCATATATCACAAACACATGATTTCAACATAATTAATATTCGATCCATACCTTATAGCAAAAATATAAACTTTCTAAAAACAAACTCATTTAATGCATTACCTTAAAATTCATTTAAGAAAACATACATACTATATACTTTTGAAAACATCAATGTTACAGGCTTATCCACGCACCTGGAGAGCTGACTACAGATAAAGGAACTAGACATCAGGACCGTCCATGTTTACGGTATCACGATCACCTAAAAGACAAAAGAATTTACTATAAGGAACATAATCCTAACTAGAATAGACGAAAGAATATGCAAGAAACGTGGTTCGGTCGCTCTCGTAAACTTAATAAAAAATAAGATTCGGAGGTCCGTTACTACTCGGAAAGGTCTGAAAATCACGGAGGAGACTCGGGAAATCGGCGGCAGAATTCTGCCTGGCGCGTGGGGTCCACGCGCCTCCCATTCTGTCTGTGCGTAGGCCTCACGCGCCGCCACGTGAGGCGCACGTGAGCGCCACGCTCCGGTCGGATGAAGAAGTTTTTGACGGCCGAGCATATCTCTCCCTCTCCCGGATCTAATGCCGCTGACGGTTCGTCGATCGGAGTTCCGGATCAACGGGAAATCAAGAAAAACCATAAAAAGTTTCTTACCGAGATCTCTACAAAAATTGGGAGTTTCCCAAGATGAAACCACCACCAAAATGATCCTCTCGACGAGATCTACACTTTTCCTTAAAGACTCGGTCAGGTTTGAACTACGGATTGGCCGGATCGGAACCAAAACTATATTTCTCTCTTTTATTCTTTTTCTCTCTCTCTCTCGCCTGCTACTGACTCTTCTTTTCTTATCTTTTTTTTTTTGTGTCTGCTGCTTGTTGTGACTTATGGGCTTGAGTGTGTGTGTGTGACCCACCAACAAAATAAAATAAAAATATGGGCAAGAAAGTTTTGGGGTGTTACAGAATGACCGCTTACTTGGATGTCCACACTGGTTTACTTACGATACGATATATGATATGGTTGGAAATAAAGAAGAAGTCTCTAAAACGAAAAAGAAAAAAAAATAGACCACCTATAATCGATAATCGTGAAGCTACCCATGGGCAAGTATTAGGACCACCATGAGGAGAAATACTACCTTAAGGGTAGGTGTTTCAGGAAAACAAAAAGAGAAAAAGAAAAAGAAAGAAAAGAAAAGAAAAAAAGCTCAAAATGAAAAGAAAATAGACAAAAAGAAGACCATATCATGTTGAGTATGATGAAGTAATCACAGAATGTGATCAAGATATCCAGGTTGGTTAGACACACTGGTCTGATCCTTCAAAGCGAAATCATCGAGTTGGCCTATTTAAGGAACAAGTTGCGAAAGAGCCTTAGCACATACACACTAGGAGTCTAGTTCAGATCACCTATTCAGACGATCAGAGTTGAGTATATTGAGTACTTTGAAGGTTCTTATGTTTCGATGTGAAGCATTCGTTGAGACGAAAACATTTCTAGCTATTAAGATTATCTCGTGAGAGACAGTACAATATATTGAAAAAATCATCACATCATCAGTATCAGTCTTGCCGGGTATGACATTCTGGGGGTGAGGCCCACATCATTATCAATATCAGTCTTGCCGGGTATGGCATTCTAGGGGCGAGACCCACATCATTATCAGTATCAGTCTTGCTGGATATGGCATTCTGGGGGCGAGGCCCACATCATTATCAGTATCAGTCTAGGCCAGGTGTGGCACTCTGGGGGTAAGGCCCACATCAGATCAGTTTTTACCAGGTACGACACTCTGGGTATGGAGACATCAGAACAATTTTTCCAGGTACGGCACGTGGACTATCGTGAAGTGTTGTGGACTACCGTGGACTATCGTGAAATGTTGTGAACTATCGTGGATTATCGTGGACTATGTGGACTATGTGGACTACCGTGGACTATCGTGAAATGTTATGGACTACCGTGGACTATCTTGAAGTGTTGTGGACTACCGTGGACTATCGTGAAATGTTGTGGACTATCGTGGACTACCGTGGACTATCGTGGACTACCGTGGACTATCGTGATGTATCGTGGACTACCGTGGATTATCGTGGACTATATGGACTATGCGGAGTATTGTGGGCTACCGTGGACTATCGTGGAGTATTGTGGACTACCGTGGATTATCGTGAACTATCGTGGACTAGTGTGGACTATTGTGGACTACTGCGACACCCTAAATACGGGGTTTAGCACGCTAGGAATGTCACATCATCAAATTCAGTTCAGATCAACAGGCAAACCAGGTGACAGCTGGCGAGCCAGGTAAGTAAAAATGCATTGCACGAACTTTGATAGGACTGTCATTGTCACACACTGCACAGATCCCATCAAAGTGGGGGCGACTGTAGGCACTGCATTTTTGCATATAAGTCTCGTAAGTCGTGGGAAACGAACGTCGGAAGGGAATGGTCAAGAATTGACATCTTGTTGGACTTAATTCGCTTGTTTAGCTTCGGGTTTGCTCGTCGAACCTCCGTTTCAAAAGGAAATCATACCTTCAAGCCCTTAGAACCATAGCCCACGCCCAAAGCCCATGAAACCAAATCAAAACACACACCAAGCCCACCTAAACACCAAGGCCCATGCCTTTTACACCCATTTACCCCTCCATCAACTATTCAAACAACCAAATTAACCTTCTACCATGCATACCCCACACATTTGACTCCAAATTTACCTTGCCCTCCATTTTCAATAGAGCTTTCAAACCATTAATGACATTTCCCCACACCATTTAATTCACTAAACCCCACACCCATGACAAAGCCTTCCCTTTTCCATTTTTTTTTCAACAAAGGAAGCCTCCCAATTAATGCCCCCTAGCCTACCCAATAAATGCTACTTCATTTACCTATTTAAGGACCCTTAGTTCACTTCCAAACCCCTAGCACTTTGAGAGCACATACATAAAATATAGACAACACAATACACCATCTCCTCTCAATCTCATACACACAACGCTCACACAAGAAACACTAAAGCCAGTACACGCCTGTCTTCACCTAGCCCTCAACACATCAAGTGCACAAATCTGCCTCACATCCCTCATGTCCCCAAGCCTTCAAACGTAAACCACTAACCCACTCACTGCCTCCAAAGCATCACGCCACTAGCCACCTGCCCTCAAAGCATCACGCCACCAGTCACAGAGCCCTTCACGTTACAGCCCTTCACGTTACAACCCACTTCACTCACAAACTTGATTCACGCCTGAAGGTCCCTAATTGCACAGCCCCTAACACACAAATAGCCCTCCATTTTGTCCCTCAAACTCACGCCAACACAGTCCTCCTCACTGCAGCTCCTAACACGCAAATAGCCCTTCACTGCAGCCTCTACTCACGCAAATCAGCCCCTCTAACTGCACCCTTTGTTCACACAAATACTGACCAGAAAAATCACTGAAACTGCCCTCTTACATCACCGAAAAAAAACCCTCACTGCACAGCCCTATACTGCACGCACAAGCCCTCACTGAATTGCCAGTAATTACCGCATAAATACCCCCTTGAAACTGTCCAGAAAGCACCCCGAAACTGCACAACAAACTTCCCAGTCCTTAGCTTTAAAACCGCACAAAACAGCAGCCCAATACTCCTGAAAACATGCCAAAATAGTCCCCAATTCACTGCAAACCAGTAAGTGAAATACCGTGACCTGAAACATCACGAAACGAAGTGAAAACAGCGAGCAAAATAGCGAAATAGGGAAGGAAAACGTCGAACCAGTGAACCAAAGGAGTTACAGAGTGTTAGCCCTTCCGACGGCCGTGAAACGCACTTCCAAAAGACGACACAAAAGGTTAGACCTGAGGGCACATGTTATTTATTCTATCTCTCATGAATTAATTCTTTAGAAAGCATGTAATTTATTTTACCTTGTATGAATTAATAGTTTAGTTTAGAAAATTATTCATCTTTGAAATATGATTTAGTTTTAGTACGTTATTTTTTTTTATGCATGATTTAGTCATTTACCTTTCGCAATAGGAATTTAATTTACATTATGTTTAGATCGTTATTTATTCAACATGTTTATTGTGTGATATTGTATGTTTGCCGTTATGAGAATTTACTTTAAAAGCATGCAAACTTAGATTTAGGCCTTGTAGGAATTTAGATTACTCTTGCCAATATATGTTGAGTTGGCTTGGTTAAAATTGCACAAATTCATTCATTACAAATGACATAAGTAAGGGACCATTCCGAACCCAACGGTTTGAGGTCTTCCCTTGCGAGGGGTGAGTGCGGCCTTAAATCATTTTCCCGGTTCACACCGGGTGGCGACTCCATTATTCTCCGGTTTAGTCCCTCACGGGCTACTCCGTACTCCCAACTGGGCCGCGAGCCTAGACCAAGTGAGCGCACCTTTTTTATACCTTACGGTACGTGCCAACGAGTTATGGTATGTGACTAACTATCAAATGAATTTCTTATTGTAGATTCCCTAGAGGGAGGGTGGAGCGAACTCTCTTAAATACCCAAGCCTCTTATGCTCTTATCGCATGAATGAGGTTTAGCTTGCCAGGTACGACACTCCGGGTATGGAGATATTTCTGCGACACCTCAGGTACGAGGTTTAACATGCCAGGTTCGGCACAAATAAAATCAACTCTGTGGCACTCTAGGTACGGAGACGCAACTACGACACCTCAGGTACGGGTTTTAACATGCCAGGTACGGCACAAATAAAATCAACTCTCCGGCACTCTAGGTACGGAGACGCAACTGTGGCATCTCTGGTACGGGGTTTAGCATGCCAGGTACGTTACAAACAAAATCAACTCTGCGGCACTCTAGGTACGAAGACGCAACTGCAACACCTCAGGTACGGGGTTTAGCATGCCAGGTACGACACGAACAAAATCAACTCTGCGACACTCTAGGTACGGAGACGCAACTGCAACACCTCAGGTACGAGGTTTAGTATGCCAGGTACGACACAAAAAAAATCAACTCTGCGACACTTTAGGTACGGAGACGCAACCGCGACACCTCGAGTATGGGGTTTAGCACGCCAAGTACGACGCAATCAACTCAATTCGGCACAACAGGCAAGTCAGGTGACAGCTGGCATGCCAAGTAAGTAAAAAATGCATTACACGAACTTTGATAGGACTGTCATTGTCACACACTGCACAGATCCCATCAAAGTGGGGGCGACTGTAGGCACTGCATTTTTACATATAAGTCCCGATGATGAGCCTCTTGCGGAGGCACTACCTTTTAAGTCGCGGGAAACAGACAAGAAAAGGGAATAGTCAAGAATTGATATCTCATTGGATTTAATTCGCTTGTTTAGCTTCGCGTTTGTTCGTCGAATCTCCGTTTCAAAATTATCCTCGGCCTAAAACCCCCACAACCACACTAAGCCAAACCATTCTGAACCCAACGGTTTGAGGTCTTCCCTTGCGGGGGTGAGTGCGACCTTAAATTATTTTCCCAGTTCACACCGGGTGGCGACTCCATTATTCTCTGGTTTAGTCCCCCACGGCTACTCCGTACTCCCAACTGGGCTGCGAGCCTAGAACAACATGCGTCGCTGGTTTCTGTGTTCTATACTCGGTAATGAGGATGAGCAAAGAGCCTCGAGAAATAGGACAAATCAAGGGTCCAAGTGCCTCACCACCATCAATTCAACAGTTCAGGGAGGAATCATAGGGTTGAGGCCCACCTTATCAATAGTTTGGGAATGAATCCCAGAGGTCGAAGCATCTCATCATCACAGAAAAAAACTCCCCAGTAGATCGAAGAGTCACGCAGATGGACCAAAATGCCATCACTCAACTCAGTGCGGGAATGGAGCCAAGAGATCGAAGCATCTCACACCCAGCATGGTTCATGAATGAAGCCCAGAGGTTGAAGCACATTGCCATCAAATTAACTTAGTTTGGGAATGAAGCCCAGAGATCGAAGCATCTCACACCCATCATGGTTCTGATGGGTTTCTAGATTAGTCCCAAGACCGATTCAAGCAAGAAATCATGTGTGAATACAAAAAAGAAGCATGGCGGAATCATACTTACAATGATCGGTTATGTGATGAGAGGAACAACAAAAATCTCCAAGCTTTTGGTCCATGATGCTCACGACAATTGCTCCATTTTGTGCTCCAAAAATTCGGCCATGATGGTCCTTCAAGCTCCAAGCTTTGTGTGTGATTCCATGCCCACGGGTGGGTTTCCCTTTCACCTTCGGATGACTCATAAGTGTGCTAGCACCTTGGAAATTTTGCCACAAAATTTCCTTAGCTTCTCATTCATCTCACGGTTTTGACAGAAAAAAGAAAGAAGAAAAAGAGGCCATTGTCCGAGAAAAAGAAGAGAGTGAGAGGAGAGAAAGAGTTGTGTTATTGATTTCTAAAATCAATTATGCATATACCAAAAATGACAAAGAGTGCAAAAAAAGCAACCACCAACTTCTATCACTTTAAAGTAACCAAGTTGACTAGTTGATGTGACGCTTGATGTGACTTGTGGGCCGCACTTGAATTCGAAATGCGAGTGGGCCCGCAAACACTCCCGGGCTCGGGTTTGCTAATTTCAAATTAACGAATTTTCCGTTGCGACGTAATTAAATCAAATTCAATTAAATAATTTTGCCTAGTAAAATTACTATTCACGTCGCTAACGAATTAATTCTAAATTAACTCGTTCGCCCGAATTAAAATCTAATTTTAATTCCGCGTCAAAATTCAATTTCGTATAATATATCGAATATATTATTTTATCAATTAGTTCCAAATTAATTATTCTCTCTCTTTAAATAATATTTTATCCCAGATAAAATATCTCCGTAATTAATCCCAGATTAATTTTCTCTCTCTTATAATTAATCCCAGATTAATATAGTGCGAGTCATACGTCATCGGTGAATCTTCGGGAAGCGACCCATGAGATCCCCGGATATATTGGCAGTAAATCCTGTCGTTGGACTATCCGAACACGTACGTACCTAGTACTACGTTTTTACCGATTTACAAGACGTGGTTGGCTTCTAGCAAAGCACCGTGCCTACCCAATTCTCCAGAAATATTCTTACTGGAATATGTGATCTATATCAGACGTAATATATGTAGTATTGCGTATTACGATCCAGCATCGGATGTCACGTGCAAGGCCTGGGGCTGGAATCGTGTCTGCCCCGTACAAAGCACATATCGGATCTCTGGTAACTAGTCTCTATAATCGGATAAAAGAGCACCAGTTCCGTATCCTACGTGATCATCATCTCCACTATGACTGGAGTGATACTTCCGTCTTGACATCACACCCAATACATCACGAATCTCAATATACCCAGAAGAGGTGTACACAGAACCTGTTAAAGCCCTGGACGACCAAAACCAAAGTATATTGATTGTCGCAAGTATTAGCGGTGCAAGTCTCAGGTTAAGACCAAATACAATTACCCTGATTCGGACTTCCATAGACACATAGTCATACTACCAATGGAATTTCGAGGGGTCTATCCAGAGCGAAGCTGTTCCCGTACCATCGGTAAACACAACCTCCTATTACACTTGCATGAGTATCCTATACCCAAATATATGAGAACTATGTCGTTATGCTCCCACAACGCGCACAAGTGTAATACTAGTCTTTTACGCATTATCGATGTCCAATCTCGATAATACTATGACTAGGGATGTTTAATGATTAAAACTTTATGGATTGATACTGTCTCATATCATCTCAATCCGGAACTAATCATATGGACCTTTTATCATTTATACATCTTGGTAATCTAATTACAAATGATAAAAGAGCAATTTCCTTTGTCACATAGTTAATTTGTACAACAACACCATGGTCTATACAAATAGTGATGCTATGGGTCATAATTGTCCAACAATCTCCCACTTGGCCTATAGCCAATCACTCAAGTGTCCTACACCCGAACTATGTACGGTTCGCTCAAAATTCTGTTGAGGAAAGGCTTTCGTCAGCGGATTTGCATTGTTATCATCTGATGTGATTTATTCGATCATCACATCGCCACGATGTATGATCCGAACAAATCAGATGAATATTGAAGTATATATCTGGATCGTTGATGAGACCATTAATTCTTTAGCCTATGTTGTAGCCTAGCTCAGCTGCTAACAGAACTACTCCCAATCTAATTAGGATTATTATCGATCCAAAAGGCTTCTATTGCTGCCTCAGCTGCATCAATATTCCGTTTTTATTGTTTATTCGGCAACAGTATCTTGCTTGGAAGATTTCCAGCTCACTGTTCCGTTATTCAAACTTTATAGTACTGTTGTTACGA
Organism: Zanthoxylum bungeanum; assembly: GCA_019454045.1. NCBI lineage: Eukaryota > Viridiplantae > Streptophyta > Magnoliopsida > Sapindales > Rutaceae > Zanthoxylum > Zanthoxylum bungeanum. The sequence goes on along the minus strand of SKCR01029617.1, from coordinate 50,893 downwards.
CTTATAGTCGTTTATATCGGTTAGGAAACTTGCAATGGTGAACCCAGTCACTTCAAGTTCTCCTACTCCATAGGTTAAGACAGCATCATTAGTTCATCTAAGATACTAAAGGATGTTCTTAACATCAATCCAGTGACTATCACTTGGATTGGCCTGATTGTGAATCCATATGCTCAAAGCATATGAGACACCAGGTCGCGTACATTTATTACAATGTACGAGTTCTCAGAGAGTATTAACAACTTTAAATCTATCCCAGTAGATCTTTATTCCTAGAATAAAGGTTGTTTCTCCCAAGAATTCTACGGAGAATTTTCATGAAAGCCAAGCTTTCACCGATTGTATTATGGGAATATCATTTCCAAGAAATGATATGTCGTCATTACTTAGGACATTCATTGTCAGTGCGCTCCCATTAACCTCCTTATATACACAAGAATCATTTTCGTTTTGAATTAAATCATATACCATTATGATTACAATAAAATGATAATTCCAAGAACGCAATGCTTGCTTCAATCCATACATGGATCGAATAACCTGTAAACCTTGTTTGCTCATTTTGGTACGATAAAACCGTCAGGATGTTATAAACATCATCCAAAAGATTTCCATTAAGGAAAGCGGTTTTTGCATTCAACCGTCATATTTCATAAATGAAACATGCAGCATTAGCAAGTATTATCCAAATGGATTTAAACATGGCAATGAGTAAAAGGTTTCGTCGTAATCGACACAATGTTGATAACGATACTTTTTTCGCTACAAGCCTAGCTTAGTACGTTGGTATGTTGCCTTCCATGTAAGTCTTCCTTGAAGACTTATACAGTACCAATAGGCACAATGCCTTTCTGTACAACAACCAGTATCCAAACCTGGTTGGTATACATGAAATCCATTTCGGACTTTATGACACTTTGCCATAATAGGGACTCGATACATTGTATCACTTCCTCATACGTAGTCAGTTCGTATCCCTCAATAAGATTGACATCTTTATGAGGTGAGATCAGAAACCCATACCCCATGTTGTTTTCTGATTCTATTTGAATCACGTGGTTCTTGTGTATTCGAAGATTATTGGTATAGTTTCATCCCTGATGAACTATTTCGAAATGCGAATGCGCTCGCAAACAATCCCGGGCTCGGGTTCGGTAATTCTAAATTAACGAATTTTCCGTTGCGACGTAATTAAATGATTATGCCTAGCGAAATCACTATTCACGTTGCTAACAAATTAATTCTAAATTAACTCGTTCACCCGAATTAAAATCTAATTTTAATTCCGCGTCGAAATCCAATTTCTTATAATATATCGAATATATTATTTTATTGATTAATTCCAAATTAATCGTTATCTCTCTTTAAATGATCTTTTATCCCAGATAAAATATCTCAATAATTAATCCCAGATTAATTTTCTCTCTCATCTAATTAATCCCAAATTAATTAAAGTGCGAGTCATACGTCATCGGTGAATCTTCAGGAAGTGACCCATGAGATCCCTGGATATGTTGGCAGTAAATTCGGTCGTCGGACTATCCGAACACGTAAGTACCTAGTACTATATTTTACCGATTTACAAGATAAGGTTGGCTTCTAGCAAAGCGCCATGCCTCCCCAATTCTCCAGAAATATCCTTACATGAATATAAGGTTGGCCTATAGCCAGTCACTCGAGTGTCTAACACTCGAACTATGTACGGTTGGCTCAAACTGCTGAGAAAAGGCTTTCGTCAGTGGATTTCATGATTATCATCTGATGCGATTTATTCGATCATCACATCGCCACGATGTATGATCCGAAAGAATCAGATGAATATCGAAGTATATATATGGATCGTTGATGAGACCATTAATTCTTTAGCCTGTTCTGACGCCTAGCTAAGCTGCTAACAGAACTATATTTAATCTAATTAGATTTATTATCGACCCAAATGGCTTCTATTGCTGCCTCAGCTGCAGCAATAATCCACATTTGTTGTTTATTCGGTAACAGTATCTTGCTTGGATGATCTCGAGCTCACTATTCCGTTATTCAAACTTTATAGTACCGTTTGCGACTTATAGTCGTCTTTATCGGTTAGGAAACTTGCTACAGTGATCCCAGTCACTTAAAGTTCTCAATCTCCATAGTATAAGACAGCATCCTTAGATCTCTAAGATACTAATGGATGTTCTTAACTTCAATCCAGTGACTATCACTTGGATTGCCTATTCGTGAATCCATATGCTCAAAGCGTATGAGACACCAGGTCGCATACATTTTCAATCTACGATTTCTCGGAGAGTATTTATGAAAGCCAAGCTTTCACCGATTGTTATGGGAATATCATTTCCAAGAAATGACATATCATCATTATTTATAGGACAACCACTGTCAGTGCGCTCCCACTAACCTCCTTATATACACAAGAATCGTTTTTCGTTTTGAATTAAATCATAAACCATTATGATTACATCAAAACGATAATTCCAAGAACATAATGTTTGATTCAATCCAAACATGGATCAAATAACCTGCAAAATTTGTTTGGTAGTTTTGGTACGACAAAACCGACAGGATGTTATAAACATCCTCCAAAAGGTTTCCGTTTAAGGAAAGTGATTTTCTCATTCAGCTGACATATTTCATAAATGAAACATGCAACATTAGCAAGCATTATCCAAATGGATTTACCGTGGCAATAGGTAAAAGGTTGAATCGTAATCAATACAATGTTGATAACGATACCTTTCCACTACAAGCCTAGCTTAGTACGTTGGTATGTTACCATCCATGAATGTCTTCATTGAAGACTTATAAGTACCAATAGGCACAATGCCTTGCGGTACATCAACTAGTATCCAAACTTGGTTGATATACATGGAATCCATTTCGGACTCATGGCACTTTTCCATAATAGGGAGTCGATACCTTGTATCACTTCCTCATACGTAGTCAGTTGGTATTCCTCAATAAGATAGACATCTTTTCGAGGTGAGATCAGAAACCCATACTCCAGGTTGTTTTCTGACTCTCTCCGACATATGTAGTTCTTGTGTATTCGAAGATTAATGGTATAGTTTCATCCTTGATGAACTATTTGTGTTCCATTAGGATTCGGTGCCTGGAACAGTATTACTCCGATTTTCATCGAGTTTTACTATCCTCTCACTTACCACTGCATATCGGTATTCCTCTTAGGAAAACCGCATGGCGAGCAACAATTAGATTGTTCTCTTGTGAGTTGTATAAATACTATACTTTGGTATCCCTAGGATAACCTACAATTAGCACTTATCCAATTTGGGTTTTAGTTTGGTATCATCCAAACATATGCCTAGCATTCCCAAATATTCAGGAATGAGAAACCCGGTTTCTTTCCTGTTCATATGTCATATGAAGTCTGTCTAACAGATTTTATGGAACCTTATTCTAAATAAGTTCTTGCACTGTTTAAAGCTTATCCGTTGAAGGAAATGGTAGCTTAGAGCGACTCATGATTAACCTTATCATGTCCAACAAAATTCGGTTTATCCGTTCAGACACAACGTCAAATTGACGTGTTCCGAGAGGAGTCCCCATTGAAAGAATACTATACTCTTTCAAGTATTTTAGAAACTTATTGCTTAAGTATTTTCATCATGGTCTAACCGTGACGATTTAATACTTTAGCCGATCTGTTTGTTTATTTCGTGTCGAAAACTTTAAAAGTTTCTGATTTGTGTTCTAAAAGAAACACATAACCATAACGCGATGCCACATCCGTAAAGGTCACGAAATATTCATATCCACCTCTAACCTAGCTAGACATGGGCCCACTTACTTCACTATGAATTAGGGCTAACAGATCGGTGGCATTTCCACTTTTACCAAGTAAAGGTTTTATAGGCACTTTGCCTGATAAACTAGATTCGTAGACTTTATTTGAGTAGAATCAAATCAGTCCGAGTACCCACTCTTCGAAAGTGTGGATATATGATTATTGTTTAATCGTGTCCCAGACAACAATGCCACAATTGATTTCTTCTGATCAAATCAGTTTGAGCAATTTGTTTGTAATGTTATATGTTTGAGATTTATTTATATTCAAAATATAAATTCTGTTATTCACATCTAATATGTTTATCTCAATATCATCTTTATCTTATGAAACACTTTAGTGTTCTAGAATATAAAGGTTCACCCGCAGCGGGTTAAACACTGATATAGAGATAATGTATCTAGTCAAAATAGTTACATTATAACAGTTTCCTAATTTAAGTACATACCCGAAGGTAGTTCCTAAACTTAGGTATCTACGGTTAAAACAGTGACTTTCGTCCCGTTTTCATTTCGCAGATAAATCTCAATCTGAAGTCAGTATCCTGCTCAAAGCATATTCTGAACATCATTACATATTATGTATCACACAAAGTATTTAAAATCTAATTTCAATACTAATAATGAACATAATGTTGACAAACATATTTGAAGTCAGAGCCTTGCCCGTTCTTCAATTCCTTCACGTCTGCTTTATCCAAACGGCAGTCACGCTTCCGCGATCCCGTTTGCCACATTTAGGCAGACATTTTGGGATATGTCTTTTTATCTTCCTAGAAGATTATAATGATTTCGCCTTTGCCCTTTTCAACACTCCAGAAGCCTTTGGCCAAGCCTTGGCCTTCTAGAATATCGAAGTAAGGTGCGCCTTGCGCTAACTACCTTATTGAAAAGTTTGACTTTATCTCCTTGAGAATAGTCATTAACTCTCCAAGAGTTATTTATTGCAATTTAGTATGATGAGTGGTAAATGTATCACTATTTCCCACTCATTTAACTTAATATTTTGTATAGTTTCTTGAGTTTTATGAATATTTTGATGTATTTTGTGTTATTTTGTAGATAAATAAAGTTTCAGGACATTCTGGAGGTGATTTGGAGCAAAACTGTGAAAATTGCCAAAAAGGGTATTTTGATAATTTTGGAGCATCGCGACAACGAAACCCTTAGCGTCGCGACGCCTAACATGCGCCGGAGGCTGCTAACGTGTGTCGGGTCCACAAGTCAGAGTTTGAGAAGTTTGACTTTGCTAACGTGCGCCGTGCCACGTGTCATCATCACAAGCGATCTGCTAACGTGCGTCGCGTGCCACGTGTCAAAAATTCAACGAGCCGACATCAGCCAGCCGCCTTGCCACGTGTCACCTTATCGCTTCATCCTCCTTGCCACGTGTCAGATAAGACCAGAAGCAATGAATCAGGAACTGCCACGTCAGCGCGTCGCGCCGCGCAAGGCTTGCGCGGCCCGACGCGCGACACTTACTCGGGCCTATAAATTCGGCTCGAATTTTCAGTTTCAAATGTACATTTTTCTTAAAATCCTCTGATGTAAATAAGGAGTTTTCTTCTTAGTTTCTTTTCATTTCAGTTTTGTAGTTAATTTTAATTACGTTATGAAATAGTAATAATAATTCTATTTTTTTGAATAGTAATTTATTTTTACTTTTTACCGTTTTACTATGAGGAGGTAACTTTTCCCTGCTAAGGTAAAAAGGTAATTCTTTTACTATTGCTATTTATATTAATCTCCCTTAAATATAATATATAAACTATTTAAAACCTGACTTAATGAGGATACCGCCATACTGGTCGGTTGGTTATTCAATTTAATCTGGTTAAACCTGACTTAATAAGGATACCGCCACACTGGTCGGTTGGTAATTAAATTTTCTTTCCACCTTTATGGCTGGTTTATTTTTGTTTCGCCTTTATGGCTGGTTTATTTTTGTTCCGCCTTTATGGCTGGTTTATAACAAATATTACCACCTTAATGGCTGGTTGAACTTAATTTGACTTAATCAGGTTACCGCCTATATGGCTGGTTGGTAAAATTATCACAAGTATATATATTATATTATGGGAGATATCTAAATAGTAAATAGTAAAAGTTAATTCCTTTTACCTTAGCATTTTATTTATTTTTCTGCATTTACTTTTTAGTAATTTTATGTCTTTTTTTACTTGTCATAACTATGTGTTGTAACTAAGTTAGTATTCTAGGGTTGTGATAAAATCTAATATCACCGGTTTATAAGAGGTCATTTTATAGTTTGGGTAATTTAAAGGTTTACTTATTAAGTCTTAAGCTTAATGCTTCTTGTTGTCTGATCACCAATAAGATTGATGTGGTAAATCTAAAATGAACTAGACATAGGGATTTTAGGTTTCAGCCTTAGACTTAATAGCCCATGATCTTCCTTGAGGATAGATAACCATTAATAGATTTCCTTACAGGATAGACATATACCTGTCGGGCGAGGGTAGCCATAATTGGAACTTAAACTTAATGAATCCAGATAATTTTGTTGACATAGACATATGGTTCAATTGGGTTAAACTGGGTATTTGCGTCTGACCATCGACATAGGCTTTTGCATAATTTCGTGTTCCAGGTTAGTAAACTGATTTATAAAACAAACATAAAATAATCACTTCATCTTTTAAAAGATATTAGAATGATTCACAATCTTAGATCTTTGTGTCTTTTGTTATTTTCCTTAGTATTTTCTCTTGTCTTTTTATTTATTTATTTTTTAGCAAATCTACAATCAACCAAATCAATCAAACAATCATTCTCTTCTCCCTCAATTAGATATCTGTAAATAAATAGATTCAATAATTAATAACAACAATAGGAATTAAGTCCTCGTGGGATCGATATTTTTATACTACTTGAACGATACGTGCGCTTGCGTTATACGTGTGTGTTTACGCCGGTCAAGTTTTTGGCGCCGTTACCGGGGACCTATTTTTCTTGAGTTATTATTTTTGAAGCTATCTATTTACTTCTATCTAATTTTCTTTATTTTTATCTGTAATTTTTATTTCTTCCTTTTGTTTTCAGGTGATTAAAAAATGGAACATTTTGAAAAATTACGAGCTTTACTAGAAAAAGATACACCCCAAATCCGGGAGCAACAGTCTGGTTTTCTGAGGCCTGTTGTCCAGCCCAATGACTATCACTGGATGCTAGAACCAAGCAATTCTACATTTGCTCATCAGAACGAAATAGAGAGATGTGTAATATGTGATGGTAACCACCTGAGCGATCAATGTATATACCTTTCAGAGTGGCAGAATTATTGGAATCATTCAAGGTACGTAGAATCATCACATTTTCCATCTTATCCACCATCCATCTACGATCTTCATCAAGAACCAGATCCATCAGAGAAAGATCAGTTGAATGACATGCTCAAAGATTGGCTCGAGAAACGAGAAGCTCAATTTGATGTACAAATTCAGAGTCAAGCGGCGTCTATACAGAGGATGACAGATCAAGTTAGACAATTAACAGATAACCTGAATCACATATCTCACAGAGAAAATTCAAATGATACTGAAGAAGCCTTCGAATATCCTGAGATTCATCATGACATCATAACAGAGGACGAGGCTGAGCAGTATCAAGAATCAGAGGTATCAGTTCAGGAACCTGCACCAACAAAGTCTCAATTTGATTTTTATTCTTTTGACTCTGATGAAGATGAAGATACTGAGCTTTTTATACCAATTGCACCAACAAGGAAGGATGAAACTTTCCATCCTCAAAATGAAGATCTTGGAGCATGCTTTGCAACGATGTTTGAAGAAGATCTTCCTGAACCATCTATTCCAGTCATATCAGAGGATGAAAAATCTGACATTTCTTTTCGTCCTCAGGTTGACAATTTTGAAACATGTATTTCACAGATGACAGATGAAGAGCTGAATACAGAAATTTTAAAATACATCTGTGAAGAAAAGGTGAAGCAAGAAGGAGAGCAAATGGAGGAGCAAATGTCTGACCAAATTGAAAATCCAGAGCATTCAGGAGAAACATCGCTGTATTGGGGAATACAAATCAAAGATATCGCCCATAAGATTGACAGAATGGAACTTCCATTCCAAGTCAAGTACCATACGAGACCTCCTGATTTTCTTTCTTTCTTTTCAGGAACCAATGGAGCAACAAAGATTAAAAAGGTGGCACAAACACTAAATGGGTCAAAATTCTTTTTGCCCATTTACCTTTGGAAGAGACCATTCAAAAGCAACGCTCACGGGATTGACTTTAATAGGACGTCCAAAACGACGTTGAAACCTCCTTGACAGATAGATTTCAGTCACGTCTAGCTGAAGACGAAAAATTTAGCGCTAGCAGGGAGGCAACCCATGCAATTTGTTGTAATTTTTGTTTTCATATTTTGTGTATACATGTTGTAGAGTTTTTAATTTTGTGTGTTGTTTTGTAGGGAAAAGTACAAACGGAGCGTTTTAAGACTGAAGGAATGGTGTTTGGCAATCATAAAGATGAGAACCAATTCATTAGCGATGGCTAAGTAAGGAATGAAATCTTGAGACACATCCTAATGGATTTATATACCAAACGAGTGGCGTATTGCATACACAATTCTGTTGCCTTAATTATTGCTTTGATTCGCTTTTCTGTTGTAATTATCTTTATTTTCGTAGACAGGATCCGGACTTTTTGACCTTTCACGATTTCTTTTGTTTTATTTAGCTAACAAACTTCCTTTGGAAGATACTAGTGCTATTATTACTCACCATTTTCAGGTACAATAAATTCAGCCCGTCATTGTACTTTTGAAGGCATCCAGAGTTGAGAAAGAAATACATAAAAAAAATGGAAGCCACTTCAAGAAGACGAGTTGAAAACATCTGTGTGTTTTGCGGTAGTAGTGTTGATGTTAAGCCACAATACGTAGAAGCAGCACATGAATTGGGTCGAGTCTTAGCTGCAAGGAATATGCACTTAATATATGGCGGAGGAAATCTTGGACTAATGGGGATCGTTTCAAAGGCTGTACAGGAAGGAGGCAGTCATGTTTTGTGAATCATCCCAAAACCCTTGGCAGAAGCAAATCTTATTGAACCATCAAACAGAGAGGAACTGATCGTGCCAGGTATGTCTGAACGACTGGTAGAAATGATTAACCGTGCTGATGCTTTTATTGCTTTGCCAGGTGGTTTGGGTACATTGGAGGAAATTTTTATAGTACTATCTTGGGCGAACCTGAACATACACTAGAAACCAATTGGGCTGTTTAACGTTGATGGATTTTATGATTTTCTTTGTGTGTTTCTTGATGATGCCCGGAGAAATGGATTCGTGTCAAAACCTTTGAAAGAACTACTCTTTACTGCCAGAACTGCTCCGGATCTAATTGACCAACTCTTAGCATATGAAGCACAAGTTGACCCTATCCTTTCAAAGATAATTTGGTTCGAGGACGATCGTGGTAAGAGGCGTCATGTTAATCTGGATCTTAACCTTTAATTTCTTGTAGAATTTCAGCTAACCAGGTATTATCTTCTAAACTCTTATTCTACTGTTTAGGGAGTAGGTGATGGTTTGGTGTCTTCCTTCACTCACTACCTTTCTATAAGGAAAAGCTGTGAAGGCACCTAGATAATCATTCACCCGTAGCTCATTGTGATAGACTAATTTGGAGGACTCGTTGTTTATTCCTGACACCAAGCGATAAGAGCCTAAGAGGCTTGGGTACTTAAGAGAGCCTCGCTCCACCCTCCCTCTAGGGAATCTACAACGGGAAATCTACACTGTTTTTAGTTTGTGTGTTGTTTATATTTTTAGTCCAAAATTTTTCGTAAAATACAAAAAAAAATTGCAAATTTTTCAAAAATTACAAAAATATTTTGTGTTTTTATTTGACTAATCATGGTAAAATTGGTAAGAAATAGCTGTGTAAGGAATTCTCATTCCTGATACGTATTTCAAACCTATTTCGAAACAAGTTAATTTTTGTTTATTTCCTTTTGAATTATTTAATTTGTGAATTCTCCATAATATTGACTAAAATGGATCCTCATATGCTCAGTTGGCAGGTATTATCAACTTACATGGTAACATACAGACATGAGCTAAAATTGAAAAGTTTGTAATATCCAGTACTCTAGTTCATTTGGAGGAAACATCTCAAAAAAAGTGATGGAATAAAAAAAAATTATATATATATATATATATTGTAACATCCCGCCTAGGCCAGGATGCTACCGGCAGGAGACAGGCTAACCCTACCTCCATAAGCCTCTTATTCTGACGAAATTTCGGCATGATGTATTCGTAACATCATGCAACCTGGCCTATAGCCAGCATCCATAAACAACAAGAACGCAACTATCTCAGCCTCAGGCCGGAAACTCAACATCGACACATTCATCAACAAGGCCTCAGGCCTGAACTCAATGAACAAAATGTAAACTACTTGGCCTCCGGCCAGAACTCAAATGAAATTATACCATTACATGACTTATACAAATGCAATGCAAATAAAAAAACTATACAAAAGGCCGTGATGACCCATAACTCGACCCAGGACTCCCTTGACTGCAATTAGGGCGAACCACCGTCTTCAAAGTCTTCATCATACTTCAGCTACTGACCAGCAAAACTACAACTGAAAATGTGTGAGTCATATTGACTCAGTAAGAAATCATACAGATACTATTAAAGTTTGAATTAATTAACTATTTCTTATTCATTTCATAGACCTGTCGCTCAGTTACTGTACCTTTAACTGGTCACCAGCTGTCAACTCCTGAACACTATTAAACATTCATAATACATTCGAATTCTAAATCATTACAAAAGAAGTTCCATCATACTATTTATGCACTATACTGAATGCAAGTTAGTTTCTATACTCTTTACTATCTGGTTCAGCTATCTATTATAACTTTACTCTCTTTCATTACCTTGAAATATCATCAAATCGGACTATTTAAAACCTTACTTCTGTAAACTATCTGTACCCAAATGTAACCATTTATCATGATCTAGCATCCTTACTGTGTGTTCCTTCCAAGCAAGCAAGCAACTCGTACAACCATCTTTGATATACCTATATTATCATAAGATCATGCTACTATGCACTCGTTTATTACAAATACTAACTTTATATACATATGCTATGCACAAGGTAACCATATAATTATGAATATGAAATCCTATAATCATAAGCTATTATCTTGTCAATTATCCATTCCATGTGAATATATGCTACACACATGCATCAAATCAAAAATATATGCATATATATATAATCATGCTTCAATGTCAACTATATGCATCTCAGATGAACTACTAGCATATATAATTTGTATGCACGTGTATGCTATATACAACTTTAACATGTTATGCTTTTTAGATGATGCCATTGAAAACTCTTTCTGAAAAACCCATTATCTCAAAGTTTCTTTCTGGAAATTTTGCTGAAAACTTTACTTTACTTTCTCTTTCTGGAAAAGCTCTTTCTGAAAACTCTGTTTCTAAAACTTTATCTTTCTAAAAACTGCCTTTAAAATAACGGTTCATGAAAACTCTCATTTAAAGTCTGAGTTCTGAAGTCTGCATCTTGAAAATCTGAAAACTTTATACTGAAGATCTGAAAGCTAAAAACTGAAAATACTTGATGCCCAGGACCATAAATCAACTGCGGCATCTCTGAAAACTGAAAATCGAAGTCTGAAAAACTGTTTCTGAAAACCGTGTACTGAAAATTCTGAAAACTGAAAACTGCTCTACGTCCAGGACCATAACTCAACTGGACGTCTATCTACACCCAGGACCATAACTCAACTGGGTGTACTCGATGCCCAGGACCATAACTCAACTGGGCATCGAAAACTAGGATTTCAGGACCCTGTAGCCCCTAGTCCTACTCGAGGATCTGAGAGCGTCCCCTCAGTCCTCCACATTTGCACATGCGTCTAACTGTCAATTCCAAACTGTACAACTGGGATGGGTCAAATCCCAATCCCGAATCCAAAGCATCCGTCAATTCCGAACAATATCTCAAGTTACATACTGGGGTGAGTTTTTACCTCATGCCCCGAAAACTATAAAACATAATATGTAATTCAAGCTGTAGAAAGAAACATTTTCTGAAATTCGATTCTTTTCAAAAACATTTGAAATCCTTCTTTAAAACATTTGAAATGTTGAAAAACATTGATGTCGTATGCTCAACCGTTGAAAACTTAAACACACACACACATGCACATGCATACATGCATTTCTCATGTTTCTCTCTACTCTAGCCATGATTCCCTTTTAATGATCTTACAAATTATATGCTTAAATATTACGGAATGCTGTTCAAACCAAAACATGCTGCTTTTATCAATATATATATATATGCACACATTCAACCATCATAACATAGCCTACCTCTTTAACTTACCGTGCTGGTGGCTCACAATCATACATTGCATAAACTAAGTTCATACACACACAATCAAACATCAATCTAAACAAGTTCCAATATCTTAGTTCTTAAGTTGATTTGTTATTTCCTAGCTATCTACTTGTACTCAAGAATCTCCAATCATAATCTTTTATATGTTCTCATGTCATGCATATATTACACCTTTATGCTTTCTACCATCTTATATACATGTATCAGTACTCACTAGTTTTTATTTACTCATGCATACTAATATTCTTATACAATACATAAAATAAAGACTTTCATTCATATCACTAACTCATATATGATTATCTCATTTATAACCGTAGTCCCATTCCCTAGGGTGTAGTTTCTACATCCCCCATACCCAAGTCTTATTAAATTATATTTATGACCTTATTTATATATTCTTATCTAAATATACTCACATGTGTGCCTCTATACTTCTTATATGCTCATCCTCATTTCTTACTTATACCGTTACTTATAATCACCCATTCTTATCTAGATGTGTATCTAGTTACACCTACTTCCTTCTTCCACGCTCATCTTTATATTTATATAGATATAAACCTGTTCAAGCATATACTACACACAATTCTAGTACATAAATAATTCCAGACATTACTTAATCTTTTAAGTAACAAAAACATGAGTTACTTACCTGGCTGAACGAATGCCCGCGATCCGGGTCTGATCTGTCAAACAAGTAACAACGCAAGATTAGTACCGCTATTTGCGGAACTTCTAACTTATCTAAAACAACTACGGACTTTCCCTGGAACACCCGAAACATCCCTGATACTACGATCTAAACTCCATTACTCAAATACATACTTGCTTGATATTCTAGATTAGCTAAATAGGTCCTATTCTCATTTTACACATATGCGGCAAAACTTGCGGAAAAGTTTCCGCAAACGCCACGGAAGGGTCTCGAACCCTCCGAACTAATCCAAAATTACTTAATTACCCTCGCAATTCCATTTATACATCATAACTATGTTTACGACCAACTACGCTCAATCGAGCGAGAAACTCCGTTTTACCGGAATCTCGCTAAATCTACCGGATCGATCATATCTCATATGATTCACCCCGGATTCTACCACATTTATCGTTTTAACATATTAAGACATATCCAATTCATTTCATGTCCATTTATTACACTACGGAACTACTGGAACAATCCGAATATAAATCGATACACTTGAAAATAACATAATATAAACGGAAAGTCGTACCGAAATTCCGAGGCCATATTCGGACTCCCCTCAGCCATACGAACGCGCTGGTGTCGACGCAATTCCGATCGGAGCTACCGTTCGACATGGGTTTACTATTCACCGAGTCTTCTTCTCTCGTTTCGCGTGATTCCGGCCAAGGTTCGGCGAAACCGACTCCGCACACTCGTAGTACTCTCCGAGGGCTTCATTTTGGTAGGTGGCTCGGGCCGTGAGATGACCCGACGAACCGGGATCGACCCCTTCACCATGCGCGACTTCCTCCCTCTTTTCCCACTGCCGCCGGCGTTACTTGGCCGATCTCCGGCCACCAGAGGATTCCCCATCGCCGGAAGATCACGGCGCTACCGGTGCGCCGACCTGTAGCCGGCCGGAAGCTCGCCGGCGTGTTGCTTCCCAAAGAAGGCGATCAGGGGTCGGGTGGGGATATTTGGGGTTTTTGCCATTTTTTGCAATTTAGTTAAACTACAAGGCTTTATATACTCTTCTGGAAACTATCACTTTAGCCCCGCGAAAATTACAAACCAGCCCCTATTCTGGAACCTTCTGGAAAATCACAATTTAGGAGCCCTTCTGATGTGATTCTCGAAAAGTGTTCAACACGAAAGTTGTTTGTTTCGGAAAAACGAGTCTAATGGTCCAAAAATCAGCTAGATCGGAGTTCGTTTTCCCTGTTCGTGTCCAAAACCATAAACTTTATGCGTTTTACGAAAATCGCGTAACCGGCTTTTGATCCCACGCGTTTTCTAACGCGACGAAAATTCATAATCTATTATTCCAACCCATAAGACATCACTTAAACTCTTATTCTTCATCGTCATCATACTCCGAGACTAAAACATCCGTCCGGGAATCTTCTGGAACGGTTCTGAAAATCCGAGATGTTATATAATATATATATATATATATATATACGTCTGAGATCCGAGTTATTAAGTCTGTAAGGGTGTTTTAACACCTAGTGCCCTAAAACCAACTGGTTTGGGAGTCACTGGCCCAAAGCTCGCTACATGGATCAAAGATGCTGCAAAAAAAAAAAAAAAATATATATATATATATATCTGAAGTCTGAGTAATTAAGTCCGTGGGGGTATCTTAACACTTGGTGCCCTAAAGCCAACTGGTTTGGGAGTCACCGACCTAAAGCTCGCTACATAGATGGAAGATATTGTATATAAATAAAAAATAGAAAAAAAAATCAAAGAAAAAAAATCAGAAAAATCAGAAAATTTATTCCATTACTACAAAAAAGGTATGAATTCTGATAAAACTTTAGGAAAAAAATATCACTCTCTTATCAACTATACTTATGACTGTTGTGGGCAAAAAATGAGTTGTTTAATATTTTACTGGCTGTGTATATGAAGAATGGTAAAAATAATCGGAGAATTTACTTATTCAGTAATTTAGAATGAAATAAAACAACTAATAACTTAGAGTAGAAGTTTCATATGATTAGTCACTAACTTCTTTATTCTTTTTTCTCTTGTCTTTTTGCTTTTGTGTGCATTAGTTTTACTTTCTTTTTACTTTTATAAAATGTTTGTGGGTATCATTGCTGTAAACCCTCACGAGACTACAACTCGTCCACTAGGGACACCTAGAGGTTTAAAGGCTTGTTGCATATGCTAAATGCAACCGTGATCCCTACGAAAGTGGCTTAGTTAAATTTTATTATGTTATTTTATTTTGCTCGAGGACTAGCAAAATGTTAGGTTTGAGGGTGTGATGAGTGGTTAATGTATCACTATTTCCCACTAATTTAACTTAATATTTTGTATAGTTTTTTGAGTTTTGTGAATATTTTGATGTATTTTGTGTTATTTTGTAGATAAATAAATTTTCAGGACATTCTGGAGGTGATTTGGAGCAAAACTGTGAAAATTGGCAAAAAGGGTATTTTGAAGCGTCGCGACACCGAAACCCTTGGCGTCGCGACGCCTAACATGCGCCGGAGGCTGCTAACGTGCGCCGGGTCCACAAGTCAGAGTTTGAGAAGTTTGACTTTGCTAACGTGCGCTATGCCACGTGTCATCATCACAAGCGATCTGCTAACGTGCTCCGCGTGCCATGTGTCAAAAATTCAACGAGCCAACATCAGCCAGCCGCCTTGCCACGTGTCACTTATCGCTTCAGCCGCCTTGCCACGTGTCAGATAAGACCAAAAACAACGAATCAGGAACTGCCACGTTAGCGCGTCGCGCTGCGCAAGGCTTGCGCTGCCCGACGCGTGACACTTACTCGGGCCTATGAATTCAGCTCGAATTTTCAGTTTCAAATGTACCTTTTTCTTAAAATCCTCTGATGTAAATAGATAGTTTTCTTCTTAGTTTCTTTTAATTTCAGTTTTGTAGTTAATTTTAATTACGTTCTGAAATAGTAATAATAATTCAATTTTTTTAATAGTAATTTATTTTTACTTTTTACCGTTTTACTATGAGAAGGTAACTTTTCCCTGCTAAGGTAAAAAGGTAATTCTTTTACTATTTCTATTTAGATTAATCTCCCTTAAATATAATATATAAACTATTTAAAACCTGACTTAATGAGGATACCGCCATACTGGTCGGTTGGTTATTCAATTTAATCTGGTTAAACCTGACTTAATAAGGATACCGCCACACTGGTCGGTTGGTAATTAAATTTTCTTTCCACCTTTATGGCTGGTTTATTTTTGTTCCGCCTTTATGGCTGGTTTATTAACAAATATTACCACCTTAATGGCTGGTTGAACTTAATTTGACTTAATCAGGTTACCGCCTATATGGCTGGTTGGTAAAATTATCACAAGTATATATATTATATTATGGGAGATATCTAAATAGTAAATAATAGAAGTTAATTCCTTTTACCATAGCATTTTATTTATTTTTCTGCATTTACTTTTTAGTAATTTTTATGTATTTTTTTTACTTGTCATAACTATGTGTTGTAACTAAGTTAGTATTCTAGGGTTGTGATAAAATCTAATATCACCGGTTTATAAGAGGTCATTTTATAGTTTGGGTAATTAGAAGGTTTACTTATTAAGTCTTAAGCTTAATGCTTCTTGTTGTCTGATCACCAATAAGATTGATGTGGTAAATCTAAAATGAACTAGACATAGGGATTTTAGGTTTCAGCCTTAGACTTAATAGCCCACGATCTTCCTTGAGGATAGATAACCTTTTAATAGATTTCCTTACAGGATAGACATATACCTGTCGGGCGGGGGTAGCCATAATTGGAACTTAACTTAATGAATCCAGATAATTTGGTTGACATAGACATATGGTTCAATTGGGTTAAACTGGGTATTTGCCTCTGACCATCGACATAGGCTTTTGCATAATTTCGTGTTCCAGGTTAGTAAACTGATTTATAAAACAAACATAAAATAATCACTTCATCTTTTAAAAGATATTAGAATGATTCACAACCCTAAATCTTTGTGTCTTTTGTTATTTTCCTTAGTATTTTCTTTTGTCTTTTTATTTATTTATTTATTTAGCAAATCTATAATCAACCAAATCAATCAAACAATCATTCTCTTCTCCCTCAATTAGATATCTGTAAATAAATAGATTCAATAATTAATAACAACAGTAGGAATTAAGTCCTCGTGGGATCGATATTTTTATACTACTTGAACGATACGTGCGCTTGCGTTATACGTGTGTGTTTACGACAGTCATAGTACTTCTTAGATCTAAGAATAGATCTATGAAGATCCTTCAATTTCAATATCATACTTTAAGGATCTAACCCTTAGTTCTGATAAAGAAATTAAGGAGTCTACTGCGACAAGCTTAATGGATTAAGCACTAAATTTATCATCACATGAATCTTCCAAAGATCATGCTCTACTGTTTGCTTAACTCCGGGCTTAGGCTTAATATGTTATTTTATCAAATAAAGTAACTTATTAGTTTCCAGGACCATCCTAAAATATTATTCCCAATTTGAAAATTAAACCATTTAAATATATTTTCCCTAGGATTATGTTTTAAATGTCAATCTTTCAATTATATCTTGATTTTAATAGTCCAACTATTTAATCAACGATTTAGGTACTATTTATTATAATGATTATTATAGTCAAACTATTTAATCAATTATAATTTAATTGTTTGAATACAGTCCAACTGTTTATTAAAACAACGTTTAAATATTAGTCCAACTAACATTTAATTTATTTGACGAATGATATTTGATTGAGCGCGTATGGGAAGTAATTAAACGAATATTGCAAATTTAATTATTGCCTCCCACTATTTTTCGGCGAGCCTCTAACCCTCTGTCGAGTACTCGGGAAACCGTGTTTCCTAGTGGGCTAGGATCCCGTTAAATGTCACACAATCTTGACTTTGGCCAACAAATTGTATGATAATTAACGAGGTAGATCTCTAAGATCAATTGGATCCAATCTAATTCCTAGATCCAGTAGGGGGACATCCAAGTCCGAAACATATATCTTATATATGCCAATATATCCAATATATTGCCTAACCTTTTTCCTCTGAATCAACTAAGTCTTGGCTTTGGCACAACAAACTTAGTGATCCCAGTTAAGCGCAACCCATTGACCATCGAAAGCTTCGTAATCAATGTCGATGGACAAGAAGTGGTCTTGACTTTGGCCAACAAACCACAACTTGGACAAGACACCAATATGGAACAAAGCTCTCGTGATTCAAACACATCTTCGACGGACAAAGGCCTTGACTTTTGCCAACAAACCAATGCCGTCTTAGATCTTGAGTAAGAATCACTCAATGGAAGGAAAAACGCTTAATATTTTGCGAGGGTTTTTCGAGTGCAAATTGGCAACCAATTTATTATATTTGTTAAGGTCTCATCATCATACACCCTTAAACATTCATTCTAAACACATAATAAGGCGCGTAAATAAAATAATAATGATATGCGGATGGATACTATACACATTGATCCTAGATCAAATCTCTCACTTTCCTCTCTCCCGCTAGCACTTGTATTACTTCTACCCGTTACACTACATTTCTAAAGAAATCTCATTTACATTGAGGGGAATATGTGAGAAGAGAATACAAAGAGTAAGGAGGTAATAAGGCTGGACTCGCAGGTCCAATTAATAAATTCCAAATTTATTACAACAATTTCTAAAATTGCCCCACCCATCTAATATCCATCCGATATAATATTCATGCATCGCAACCAGGTTCACACAAGCATGTTATCAATCAATCTAATCCAATTAATTAATCTGATAATTAGTGACCATCCAATGTTCAAACAACGATTTGATTTTGCTCGAGTCAAACTCGTTTTGTGAATAAGTACTTTAAGTATGAATTCTGGAATTAAATTAAACTACAAAATTAAATCCAATTCAATTTGTATTTAATTTTAATTCACTATTTAATTCCAAATTAAATACTACCCTTTTATAATAAACCTTTTACGATTTAAATTCCAAATTTTAATCGTTACGGGTCTCAAAGCCCGATTAACGTCCAACGTCAATTTAATTAAAGTCCAATGGGCTTTTAATTAATTTCTTTAAGGCGTGGGCTTCGGCAACCAAAGCCCAATCAAGGAATTACCTATAAGCCTAGAAATCAATTTAAGCCCATTAGGCCCAATTAAACTTTAAAGGTCCATTAGTCGCATTTGGGCTTTATGGAAGCGGTTTTGGGCCCAATTGGATCCAACCAATTTAGCCTAAACCCAACTTAGTACAACCAAGCCCAATAAGCCCAATAACAACTTTAAAAGCCCAATTTTACAAAATAGGCCCAACATAATTAAATTACAAAAACCCAATTTCATAATTTAATTACATAAAGTGTACAACACAATTAATTACCCAAATCAATATTTCCAAAACACAAATTTGTCTAATTAATCATGCTCATTAACATTAAATCATTTCCAACACAATTTAACAAAAATCAAACCCAATTACATGCTCTTTAAGTCTCGGCTTTAGGGTTTATTTGTCAAATTTCAAATCCAATCCAATTAAATCCAATTAAACATTAAATCAATATACCCAACATGATTCTAACTCATCCAATGAATAAAAAAAACAAAATTCCAAGACATTTTAGGGTTCTAAACTCTCGGCCAAGCAAAGTGATTATCATCGAGTTTTACTTTCCTCCCACTTGCCACTGCATATAGGTATTCCACTTAGGAAAACCGCATGGCGAGCAACAATTACATTGTTCTCTAGTGAGTTGTATAAGTACTAAGTTGGAGTTCTACGGCCCCGAGGATCGAATACAAAGCATAAAACACATGTGAATACAATCGAGG
Source organism: Zanthoxylum bungeanum (assembly GCA_019454045.1). Lineage (NCBI taxonomy): Eukaryota > Viridiplantae > Streptophyta > Magnoliopsida > Sapindales > Rutaceae > Zanthoxylum > Zanthoxylum bungeanum. The sequence goes on along the minus strand of SKCR01029617.1, from coordinate 31,135 downwards.
AAGTTGCGGAATACTTACATCGATCGGTTGAGTTACGCGGGAGACAAAAAAAATTGATTTATGCCTCCTCCATGCTCTCGGCAGTGAGCTGTGACAGTCCTCCAAGAAACGGCCATTGTTGGTCCTTCGTCAATCTCCAAGCTTCGTCTAATGATTCCAAGCTCATGGGTGGACTTCCCTATCACCTTCGCATGTCTCTCGGAGTGCTAGATCTTGATGATTTTGCCACAAAATCACCACACTTTTGCTTCCCTTAGCTCTCGATTTTGCCCAGCAAAAACAGAACAAAATAGCCCCTCCATGGGCGTGAAGAAGAGAGAAGTGAGGAAGAGAGAGTTGTGGTTGGTTGGAGGAAAAAGTGTATCTAATACACTTTTAATTAATTTTCTAAAATCAATTAAATGATTTGCCAATTTTCTTTCCAAAAGTCAAATGGAAATTAATTGCTTCCAACAACCCACATCAACTATTCACATCACTCAATCAATCAATGTGACAAGTTGTCACATCACTCAAAGTGACTAATGATTTGAGCTTGATGCGACTAGCGATTTGATGCTTGATTTGACTTGCGTGCCGCACTCGAATTCGAAATGCGAATGCACTCGCAAACAATCCCGGGCTCGGGTTTGCTAATTCCAAATTAACAAATTTTCCGTTGCGACGTAATTAAATGATTATGTCTAGCGAAATCATTATTCACGTCGCTAACGAATTAATTCTAAATTAACTCGTTCGCCCGAATTAAAATCTAATTTTAATTTCGCGTCGAAATCTAATTTCTTATAATATATTGAATATATTATTTTATTGATTAATTCCAAATTAATCTTTATCTCTCTTTAAATGATATTTTGTCCCAGATAAAATATCTCTGCAATTAATCCGAGATTAATTTTCTCTCTCATCTAATTAATCCCAGATTAATTAAAGTGCGAGTCATACGTCATCGGTGAATCTTCGGGAAGCGACCCATGAGATCCCTGGATATGTTGGCAGTAAATTCGGTCGTCAGACTATCCGAACACGTAAGTACCTAGTACTACGTTTTACTGATTTACAAGACAAGGTTGGCTTCTAGCAAAGCGCCATGCCTCCCCAATTCTCTAGAAATATCCTTACAGGAATATAAGGATATATATCAGGCGTAATATATATAGTATTGCGTATTTCGATCCAGTATCGGATGATCACATGCAAGGCCTGGGGCTGGTACAGTGTCTGCCCCGTACGAAGCATATATCGAATTACGAGCAACTAGTCTCTTTATTATCGGATAATCATGACCAAGTCATATTATCCCGATGGTTGCAACCCTTTAGAGAACCACTTCTGTATCCCTACGCGATCATCATCTCCATATGACTAGAGTGACACTTCCGTCTTGACATCACACCCAACACACTACAATTCTCAATATACCCAGCAGAGGCGTACGCAAAACCTGTTAAAGCCCTGGACGACCAAAACCAAAGTATATTGATTGTCGCAAGTATTAGCGGTGCAAGTCTCAGGTTAAGACCAAATACACCTACCCTGATTTCGGACTTCCATAGACACATAGTCAGACTACCAATGGAATTCCGAGGGGGTCTATCCAGAGAAAACATGTTTCCCATACAATCAGTGAAACACAACCTTCTATTACACTTGCATGAGTATCATAACCCAAATATATGAGAACTATACCGTTTTTGCCCTCACAACACGCACAAGTGTAATACTAGTCTTTTACGCATTTATCGATGTCCAATCTCGATAATACTCTGACTAGGGATATTTAATGATTTATCCTTCATAGACTGATACTGTCTCATATCATTCTCAATCCAGGAACAAATCATAAGGACCTCCTATCATTTATACATCTTGGTGATCTAATCACAAATGATAAGAGTGCAATCTCCTTTGTCACATAGTTAATTTGTACAACAACACCATGATCTGTACAAATAGTAACGCTATGGGTCATAATTTTCCAACAATCTCCCACTTGGCCTATAGCCAGTCACTCGAGTGTCTAACACCTGAACTATGTACGGTTGGCTCAAACTGCTGAGAAAAGGCTTTCGTCAGCGGATTTGCATGATTATCATCTGATGTGATTTATTCGATAATCACATCGCCATGATGTATGATCCGAACGAATCAGATGAATATCGAAGTATATATCTGGATCGTTAATGAGACCATTAATTCTTTAGCCTGTGCTGACGCCTAGCTCAGCTGCTAACAGAACTATATCTAATCTAATTAGATTTATTATCGACCCAAATGGCTTCTATTGTTGCCTCAGCTGCAGCAATAATCCACATTTGTTGTTTATTCAGTAACAATATATTGTTTGGATGATCTCGAGCTCACTGTTCCGTTATTCAAACTTTATAGTACCTGTTTGCGACTTATAGTTGTCTTTATCGGTTAGGAAACTTGCTACAGTGATCCCAGTCACTTCAAGTTCTCCATCTCCATAGTATAAGACAACATCCTTAGATATCTAAGATACTAATGGATGTTCTTAACTTCAATCCAGTGACTATCACTTTGATTGCCTGTTCGTGAATCCATATGCTCAAAGCGTATGAGACACCAGGTCGCATACATTTTTCAATGTACGATTTCTCGGAGAGTATTTATGAAAGCCAAGCTTTCACCGATTGTTATGGGAATATCATTTCCAAGAAATGACATATCATCATTATTTATAGGACAACCACTGTCAGTGCGCTCCCACTAACCTCCTTATATACACAAGAATCATTTTTCGTTTTGAATTAAATCATAAACCATTATGATTACATCAAAACGATAATTCCAAGAACATAATGCTTGCTTACAAACCTTGTTTGCTAGTTTTGGTACGATAAAATCGACAGGATGTTATAAACATCCCCCAAAAGCTTTCCGTTTAAGGAAAGCGATTTTCTCGTTCAGCTGACATATTTCATAAATGAAACATGTAGCATTAGCAAGCATTATCCAAATGGATTTACCGTGGCAACAGGTAAAAGGTTGAATCGTAATCAATATAATGTTGATAACGATACCTTTCCATTACAAGCCTAGCTTAGTACGTTGGTATGTTGCCATCCATGTATGTCTTCATTGAAGACTTATAAGTACCAATAGGCACAATGTCTTGCGGTACATCAACTAGTATCCAAACTTGGTTGATATACATGAAATCCATTTCAGACTCATGGCACTTTTCCATAATAGGGAGTCGATACCTTGTATCACTTCCTCATACGTAGTCAGTTTGTATTCCTCAATAAGATAGACATCTTTTCGAGGTGAGATCAGAAACCCATACTCCAGGTTGTTTTTTGACCCTCTCTGACATACATAGTTCTTGTGTATTCGAAGATTAATGGTATAGTTTTATCATTGATGAACTATTTGTGTTCCATTAGGATTCGGTGCCTGGAACAGTATTACTCTGATTTTCATCGAGTTTTACTATCCTCCCACTTACCACTTGATGAGTGGTATTTATATCACTTATTCCCACTCATTTGACCTAATATTTTGTATTGTTTCTCGAGTTTTATGAACGTTTTGATGTGTTTTGTTGTTATTTTGCAGATAAATAAAGTTTGGAAAGCATTGGAGGCAATTTGGGGCAAAAACGGACAAAAATGCGTCAACATGGATACTTTCGTCTTTTGCGCGTCGCGACGCTGACTCCCTGCGCGTCGCGACTCCCAGCATGCGCCGGACTTGCTAACTTGCGCCGTGTGCCACGTGTCGAAATCTAATTGGTCAAAATTTGCTAACGTGCGCCGATCATGCTAACGTGCGCCGTGCCACGTGTCACCATCACAACGGTTTTGCTAAAATGCACCGGCCGCCACGTGTCAACATCTCATTGGACCAAACCAAGCGCGTACCACGTGTAATCTCACCATTGGACCGAATTATTGACGAATCAGGTGCTGCCACGTGTCAAGCCGCTATTGGACCGAAATTTCCACCTATTAGCACCTGCCACGTGTCGCCCTGCTATTCGACCACATCGCCAGCCAACCACAGCGTGACACGCGGCTCAATTATTGCTGCCGACAGACGCGTGGTCAACCCGCGTGGACTCCGCGTGGACTGTTGCCAGCGTCGCGACGCTAGTGCAATTCCAGAGTCGCGACGCTGGACTAAAATCTGCCTATAAAAGAAGGCCGCCAGATTCATTTTTCTTCATGCTTTCCTTGGAGAATTCTCTCTGATTTTATAGGAAGCATCTATTTTTGTATATATAAATAATTTTTTAATTTATGTCTTTTAATTTTCAGTAATAGTAGTTCTCTTCTTCTACCTTTATTAATGTTTAGTAGTAAATTTTCCGCTGGGGTAAAAGGTGAAACCTTTAATATAATTATTTAGGTAAATCTCACTTAATTATAATATTTAAATTATAATTTAACCGGATTAATTAATGTCAGACTTTATTACCGCCTATATGGCTGGTTTAAATATAAATCACCTTACCGCCTATATGGATGGTCTTTATGTGACAGATAATTACCGCCTATATGGCTGGTGTAATTGGACTAAATGGATTACCGCCTATATGGTTGGTTTTAAATGTTTAATATTATTAATTCCTGAGAAGCAGAATATAAAATAATTTATATATTATAATAAGTGAGATTCCTAGATAAGAAATATTAATTGTGGATCCTCTAACCCCAGCATTTTTATTTTATTCTAGGGAAGTGATGAAACACAATATCCACACTTAATAATTGATTTTCTTTTTATGGGTAATTCTTTAGTTTTTTTATTGATTCTTAAGCTTAATGCTTCTTGTTGTCTGATCACCAATAAGATTGATATGGTAAACTTAAAATGAACTAGACATAGGGATTTTAGGTTTCAGCCTTAGATTCAATAGCCCACGATCTTCCTTGAGGATAGATAACCCTTTAATAGATTTCCTTACAGGATAGACATATACCTGTCGGGCGAGGGTAGCCATAATTGGAACTTAAACTTAATGAATCCAGGGTTGTGATTGACATAGGAATATGGTTCAATTGGGTTATACTGGGTATTTGCGTCTGACATTGGAAGAGGCTTTTGCATATCATCGTGTTCTAGGTTAGCAAATTAATTTATTACACATAAATAAGAGAGTCAATTCATCTTTTTAACAATATTGTGTGGAGTCACGACCCTAGATCTTTTGAGTCTTTTTATTTATTTTCCTTAGTATTTTCTTTTGTTTATTTTATTTTTATTAAGCAATTCCACATTCAACCAACCAAAGCAATCAATTCCCTTCTCCCTATAATTAGATACCTGTAAATAAATAGATTCAATAATTAATAACAACAGTAGGAATTAAGTCCTCGTGAGATCGATATTTTTATACTACTTGAACGATACGTGCGCTTGCGTTATACGTGTGTGTTTGCACCGGTCAAGTTTTTGGCGCCGTTGCCGGGGACTTATATTTATTGAGTTATTAATTTTGAAGCTATCTAATTTACTTGTATCTAATTTTCTTTATTTTTATCTGTAATTTTATTTCTTTCTTTTGTTTTCAGGTGGTTGAACAATGGAACACTACTGGGAGATTGAGAGATTACGAGCCTTACAAGAAGATACACCCCACATCTGTGAGCAACAGTCCGGTTTTCTGAGGCCTGTTGTACAGCCCAATGACTATCACTGGATGCCAGAACCAAGCAATACTACATTTGCTCAACAGAACTCAATGAGGAGATGTGACATATGTAATGGTAACCACCCAAGCAATTATTGCGAGTACAACTACAATTCAGGGTGGCAGAACTACCAGAATCCTTCATGGTATGATGAACCATCACATTTCACAGAGCCATATTTTCCATTTTATCCACCATCCACATTTGATCTTCATCAAGAACCAGAACCATCAGAGGAAGATCAATTGATTCATATGTTCAAAGAATAGAGAGCTCGATTTGATGCACAAATTCAGAGAAACGCAGAATCCATACAGAGAATGACAGATCAGATCAAACAATTAATAGAAAACCAGAGCTACATACCTCAAGAACCATTTTCTGATGACACTGATGAAGCCTTCGAGTACCAATCATTTCATAATGACACTTCAACAGAGGAGGAGGCTGAGCAGTATCAACAACCAGAGGTATCAGTTCAGGAACCCGAGCCGGCAAAGTCTCGATATGATTTTTATTATTCAGATTCTGACGAGGATGAAGCTGAAATATTTGTACCAACTGCATCAAAAAATGAGGATGGAATTTTGTATCCTAAAAACGAAAATCTTGGAGATTGCATTGCACACATGTTTGAAGAAGATCTACCCGAGCCAATCAATTCACCCGAATCAGAGGATGAAGACCTAATGTCTGACTCATCTTTTCATCCTCAGGTGGAACAAGAAGCAGAGCAAATGGAGGAGCAAATGTCTGACCTTATTGAAAATCCAGAGCATTCAGGAGAAACATCGCTGTTTTGGGGAGTACAAATCAAAGATATCACCCAGAAGCTTGACAGAATGGAACTTCCATTCCAAGTCAAGCACCATACGAGACCTCCTGATTTTCTTTCTTTCTTTGCAGGAACCACTAGAGCAACAAAAGATTAAAAAAGGTCGCACAAGCACTGAATGAGACAAAACTTTTTTTGCCACTTTACCGTTGGAAGAGACCTTCAAAAGCAATGCTCATGGGATTTTCTGTAATCGGACATCTAAACGACGCTGAAACCTCCTTGACAGATGAATTTCAGTCACGTCTGGCTGAAGACGTAAAATTTAGCGCTAGCAGGGAGGCAACCCATGCAATTGTTGTAATTTCGTTTTCATATTTTATGTAGGCATGTTGTAGAGTTTTTAATTGTGTGTTATTTGTAGGGAAAGGCACAAACGAAGCATTTTAAGACAGAATGAATTGTGTTTGGCAATCAAAATGATGAGAAACAATTCATTAGCGATGGCTGAGTTAAGAATGAAATCTTAAGACGCATCCTAATGAATTTATACTAAACGAGTGGCGTATTGCGTACACAATTCCGTTGCCTTAACTATGCTTTGATTTGCTTTTCTTTTGTACTTTTCTTATTTTCGCCGACAAGATCTAATCTTTTTGATTTTTCACGATTTATTTTAATGTCTTCTAATAATTGTCATTTGGCAGGTACTAGTGCAATTTTTACTCACCCTTTTCAGGTACTATAAATTCAGCTCGTCAATGCACTTTTGAAGGCATCCTGATTTGAGAAAGAAATACATAAAAACATGGAAGCCACTTCAAGAAGACGAGTTGAAAATATTTGTGTGTTTTACGGTAGTAGTGTTGGTACTAAACCACAATACATAAAAGCAGCACAGGAATTGGGTCGAGTTTTAGCTGCAAGGAATATGCACTTAATATATGGCGGAGGCAATCTTGGACTTATGGGGATCGTTTCAAAAGCCGTACAGGAAGGAGGTAGTAATGTTTTAGGAATCATCCCAAAACCTTTGGCAGAGGCAAATCTTATTGGATCATCAAACGGAGAGGAACTGATGGTGCCAGGTATGTCTGAACGACTGGTAGAAATGATTAACCGTGCTGATGCTTTTATTGCTTTGCCAGGTGGCTTGGGCACATTGGAGGAAATTTTTATAGTACTATCTTGGGCGAACCTGAACATACACCAGAAACCAATTGGACTGCTCAACGTGATGGATTTTATGATTTTCTTTGTGTGTTTCTTGATGATGCTCGGAGAAATGGGTTCGTGTCGAAACCTTTAAAAGAACTCCTCTTTACTGCCAGAACTGCTCCGGATCTAATAGACCAACTCATAGCCTATGAACCACAAGTTGATCCTATCCTTTCAAAGATAAATTGGTCCGAGGACAATCGTGGTAAGAGGCGTAGGATTAATCTGGATCTTAACTTTAATTTCCTGTAGATTTCAGCTAACCAGGTATTATCTTCTAAACTCTTCTTCTACTGTTTAAGACATTGGGGACAATGTCTCATTTAGGTTTGGGGAGGGAAATAGTTGATCAGTACCTTGTTTTTAGTTTGTGTGTTGTTTTATTTTTAGTCCAATGTTTTTCGAAAAATACAAAAAAATTGAAAATTTTCAAAAAATTACAAAAATATTTTGCGTTTTTAAGGAGTTTCCACTCCTGAGACGTATCTCAAGCCTATTTCGAAACAAGTTATTTTTGTTTATTTCCTTTAAATTATTTAATTTGTGAATTTCCTTAAAACGGACTAAAATGAATCTTCATATGTTCAGTTAGCAGATATTATCAACATATATAGTAACATACGGACATGAGCTAAAATTGAAAAGTTTGTAATATTCAGTACTCTAGTTTAATTGGAGGACAACATCTCAAAAAGCAATGGAGTAAAAAAAAAAAAAAAAAAAACGTCTGAGATCCGAGTTATTAAGTCTGTAAGGGTGTTTTAACACCTAGTGCCCTAAAACCAACTGGTTTGGGAGTCACTGGCCCAAAGCTTGTTACATGGATCAAAGATGCTGCAAAATATTTATATCTGAAGTCTGAGTAATTAAGTCCGTAGGGGTGTCTTAACACCTGGTGCCCTAAAGCCAACTGGTTTGGGAGTCACCGACCCAACACTCGTTACATAGATGGAAGATATTGTATATAAATAAAAAATAGAGAAAAAGTGAAAAATTCAAAGAAAAAATCAGAAAAATGAGAAAAGTTATTCCAATGCTGCAAAAAGGTGTGAAATCTGATAGAACTTTAGGACAAAATATTACTCTCTTCTCAACTGCACTTATGACTGTTGTGGGAAAAAATAAATTGATTAATATTTTGTTGGCTGTGTATATGGAGAATGGTAAATATAATCGGAGAATTACTTATTCAGTAATTTAGAATAAAACAAAACAACTAGTAACTTGGAGTAGAAGTTTCACCTGATTAGTCACTAACTGTTTATTCTCTTTTCGCTTGTCTTTTTGCTTTTGTGTGCATTAGTTTTAACTAACTTTTTACTTTTGTAAAATGTTTGTGGGTATCATTGCTGTAAGCCCTCACGAGACTACAACTCGTCCACTAGGGACACCTAGGGGTTTAAAGGCTTGTTGCATACGCTAAATGCAACCGTGATCCTACGAAAGTGGCTTAGTTAAATTTTATTATGTTATTTTATTTTATGTTTTGCTCGAGGACTAGCAAAATGTTAGGTTGGGGGGGATGAGTGGTATTTATATCACTTATTCCCACTCATTTGACCTAATATTTTGTATTTTTTCGAGTTTTATGAACGTTTTGATGTGTTTTGTTGTTATTTTGCAGATAAATAAAGTTGGAAAGCATTGGAGGCAATTTGGGGCAAAAACGGACAAAAAGTGTCAACATGGATATTTTCATCTTTTACGCGTCGCAACGCTGACTCCCTGCGCGTCGCGACTCCCAGCATGCGCCGGACTTGCTAACTTGCACCGTGTGCCACGTGTCGAAATCTGATTGGTCAAAATTTGCTAACGTGCGCCGATCATGCTAACGTGCGTCGTGCCACGTGTCACCATCACAACGGTTTTGCTAAAATGCACCGGCCGCCACGTGTCAACATCTCATTGGACCAAACCAAGCGCGTACCACGTGTCATCTCACCATTGGACCGAATTATCGACGAATCAGGTGCTGCCACGTGTCAAGCCGCTATTGGACCGAAATTTCCACCTATCAACACCTGCCACGTGTCGCCCTGCTATTCGACCACATCGCCAGCCAACCACAGCGTGACACGCGGCTCAATTATTGCTGCCGACAGACGCGTGGTCAACCCACGTGGACTCCGCGTGGACTGTTGCCAGCGTCGTGACGCTAGTGCAATTCCAGAGTCGCGACGCTGGACTAAAATCTGCCTATAAAAGGAGGCCGCCAGATTCATTTTCTTCATGCTTTTTGGAGAATTCTCTCTGATTTATAGGAAGCATCTATTTTTGTATATATAAATAATAATTTTAATTTATGTCTTTTAATTTTCAGTAATAATAGTTCTCTTCTTCTACCTTTTTTTAATGTTTAGTAGTTAATTTTCCGCTGGGGTAAAAGGTGAAATCTTTAATATAATTATTTAGGTAAATCTCACTTAATTATAATATTTAAATTATATTTAACCGGATTAATTAATGTTAGACTTTATTACCCCTATATGGCTGGTTTAAAATAAATTACCTTACCGCCTATATGGCGGTCTTTATGTGACAGATAATTATCGCCTATATGGCTGGTGTAATTGGACTAAATGGATTACCGCCTATATGGCTGGTTTTAAATGTTTAATATTATTAATTCCTGAGAAAGCAGAATATAAAATAATTTATATTATAATAAGTGAGATTCCTAGATAAGAAATATTAATTGTGGATCCTCTAACCCAGAGCATTTTATTTTATTCTAGGGAAGTGATGAAACACAATATCCACACTTAATAATTGATTTTCTTTTTATGGGTAATTCTTTAGTTTGTTTATTGATTCTTAAGCTTAATGCCTTGTTGTCTGATCACCAATAAGATTGATATGGTAAACTTAAAATGAACTAGACATAGGGATTTTAGGTTTCAGCCTTAGATTCAATAGCCCACGATCTTCCTTGAGGATAGATAACCCTTTAATAGATTTCCTTACAGGATAGACATATACTTGTCGGGCGGGGGTAGCCATAATTGGAACTTAAACTTAATGAATCCAGGGTAATGTGATTGACATAGGAATATGGTTCAATTGGGTTATACTGGATATTTGCGTCTGACCATCGGAAGAGGCTTTTGCATATCATCGTGTTCCAGGTTAGCAAATTAATTTATTACACATAAATAAGAGAGTCAATTCATCTTTTAACAATATTGTGTGGAGTCACGACCCTAGATCTTTTGAGTCTTTTTATTTATTTTCCTTAGTATTTTCTTTTGTTTATTTTATTTTTATTAAGCAATTCCACATTCAACCAACCAAAGCAATCAATTCCCTTCTCCCTATAATTAGATACCTGTAATAAATAGATTCAATAATTAATAACAACAGTAGGAATTAAGTCCTCGTGGGATCGATATTTTTATACTACTTGAACGATACGTGCGCTTGCGTTATACGCGTGTGTTTGCACCAGTCACCACTGCATATCGGTATTCATCTTAGGAAAACCGCATGGCGAGCAACAATTACATTGTTCTCTTATGAGTTGTATAAGTACTATACTTTGGTATCCCTAGGATAACCTACAATTGGCACTTATCCAATTTGGGTTTTAGTTTGGTATCATCCAAACATATGCTCAGCATTCCCAAATATTCATGAATGAGAAACCTAGTTTCTTTCCTGTTCATATCTTATATGAAGTCTGTCTAATACATTTTATGGAACCTTATTCTAAATAAGTTCTTGCACTGTTTAAAGCTTATCCGTTGAAGGAAATGGTAGCTCAGAGTGACTCATGATTAACCTTATCATGTCCAACAAAATTCGGTTTATCCGTTGAGACACAACGTCAAATTGACGTGTTCCGGGAGGAGTCCCCATTGAAAGAATACTATACTCTTTCAAGTATTTTAGAAACTTATTGCTTAAGTATTTTCATCATGGTCTAACCGTGACGATTTAATACTTTAGCCGATTGACCGGCGTAAACACAACGTATAACGCAAGCGCACGTATCGTTCAAGTAGTATAAAAATATCGATCCCACGATGACTTAATTCCTACTGTTATTATTAATTGTTGAATCTATTTATTTAAAATATCATTAAATGGAGAAGAGAATGATTGTTTGATTGGTTGAAAGTGGTTTTACAAAATAAATAAATAAATAAAAATACAAAAGAAAATACTAAGGAAAAATAACAAAAGACACAAAGATCTAGGGTGTGAATCCTTCTAATATCTTTAAAAAGATGAAGTGATTATTTTATGTTTGTGTAATAAATCAGTTTACTAACCTGGAACACTAAATTATGCAAAAGCCTATGTCGATGGTCAGACGCAAATACCCAGTTTAACCCAATTGAACCATATGTCTATGTCAACCAAATTATCTAGATTCATTAAGTTTAAGTTCCAATTATGGCTACCCCCGCCCGACAGGTATATGTCTATCCTGTAAGGAAATCTATTAAAGGGTTATCTATCCTCAAGGAAGATCGTGGGCTATTAAGTCTAAGGCTGAAACTTAAAATCCCTATGTCTAGTTCATTTTAGATTTACCACATCAATCTTATTGGTGATCAGACAACAAGAAGCATTAAGCTTAAGACTTAATAAGTAAACCTTTAAATTACCCAAACTATAAAATAACCCATTATAAACCGGTGATATTAGAATTCATCACAACCCCAGATAACTAACACATAACTAGGGCTAGTAAGAACTTAAAAGTAAAAGACATAAAGTAAAAATACTGAAAAGTAAAAGACATAAAGTAAAAGCTGAAAAGAAAAATAAAATGCTAAGGTAAAAGGAATTACTTTTACTATTTACTATTTTAGATATCTCCCATAAAATAATATATAAACTTGTGATTCTTTTTCCAACCAGCCATATAGGCGGTAATCTGATTAAGTCAAATTAAGTCCGACCAGCCATTAAGGCGGTAATATTTTCCATAAACCAGCCATAAAGGCGGAACCAAAATTAATTACCAACCGACCAATCTGGCGGTATCATTTTTAAGTCAATATTTTAAATAGTGAATATATTATTTTTAAGGGAGATAATCTAAATAGTAACAGTAAAAGAATTACCTTTCACCATAGCTGGGGAAGTTACCTCTTCATGGGAATAGTAAAAACTGTAAAAAGTAAAAATTAAATTACTATTATTACAAAACGTAATAAAAATATTTACAAAACTAAAAATTAAAAAACTAAAAGAATCTAGAGAGAGAAACTCTCTCTTTAGATAGAATAGAAGAGAGAGAGTGGTACAAAAAATTCTGAAATTTGAAGCTCTATTTATAGGTCTCGGTAGGCTTCCAGCGTCGCGACACCAAGGCCTATGGCGTCGCTATGCCAGCTTCTGTCGACGTGGCACGCTCTGGTTCGTCTGTTTGAAGATTCTGGATAAGCTGATAAGGTGACACGTGGCGAGGTGGTTGGGCTTCAATTATTGTGACACGTGGCGGCTTCTGATTGGTCGATGAGATTCTTATCCGCCACGTGTCAGATAAGGATTAGATACTCAATGATTGATGATGACATGGCGGTGATGTGGCGATGACGTGGTGACACGTGGGAAAGAGATTGTCGACACCGTAGGATTGCGACACGTGGCACTTCCTGATTGGCTGATGATGACGTGGCGGTGAGGTGGCAGTTTGACTTGGTCAACCTGGTGATGTGGCTGATGACGTGGATTGACACGTGGCACACGTGGCGATGATGACTGTCGGCACCGTAGGATGTTGACACGTGGCACGGTGCATGTTAGCAGATCGGCTGTGATGGTGACACGTGGCACGACACATGTTAGCAAAGTCAAACTTTTCTCAGATTCTGATTTGGGACCCGGCGCACGTTAGCATTTTTCGGCGCACGTTAGGCGTCGCGACACGGAAGATCTTGGCGTCGCGACGCGGGAAATTTACTGAATTTCCATTTTGTCAATTTTTCTCTATTTTGGCCCCAAATTGCTTCCAATACTTTCCCAACTTTATTTATCTGTAAAATAACACAAAACACATCAAAATGTTCACAAAAACCGAGAAACTATACAAAATATTAGGTTAAATTAGTAGGAAATAGTGATATAAATACCACTCATCACACCCCCAAACCTAACATTTTGCTAGTCCTCGAGCAAAACACAAAATAAAATAACAAAAATAAAATTAACTAAGCCACTTTCGTAGGGATCACGATTGCATTTAGCGTATGTAACAAGCCTTTAAACCCCTAGGTGTCCCTAGTGGACGAGTTATAGTCTCGTGAGGGCTTACAGCAACGATACCCACAAACGTTTTTACAAAAGAAAAAAAAGTTAGTTAAAACTAATGCACACAAAAGCAAAAAGACAAGAGAAAAGAGAATAAAAGTTGTCCTCAGAGAATGTTTAGTAACAAAGTTAGAGGAACCTTCAAAATGCATATCTCTACTAAAATCCTTTTATTTGAACAACATACCTAAGTCAGACTCAAAGTGTGTGTGTGAATAGTCCAGTAAATAGCTTCGATTCTAAGTTATCAACTTAGTGATTTTATCTCAATTCTCAATAGTTAATGGGTCAAACCAATCTGAGTATCTAAAATAGTTCTGTCTACCATAATCAACTCAGGTGAGGTATGTAATTTTTTGATTTTTGATTTTTTTTCTTTTGATTTTTCTATTTTTTTTTATATACAATATCTTACGTCTATGTAGCGAGTGTTGGGTCGGTGGCTCCCAAACCAATTGGCTTTAGGGCACCAGGTGTTAAGACACCCCTACGGACTTAATTACCCAGACTTCGGATATAAATATATTTTTTTGCAGCATCTCCGATCTATGTAACGAGCTTTGGGCCAGTGACTCCCAAACCAGTTGGTTTTAGGGCACTAGGTGTTAAAACACCCTTACAGACTTAATAACCCGGATCTTAGATGCTTTATTTTTGTACATTAGAATTTTTTTTTTTTTTTACATACCCCATATAATAATAATTGTTGTAGACAAAAACAGATGCTCAGATAAATGGTCATTCATTAACCACCGATTATTTTAACTAGTCACTTTGTTAACTCCTTATTATCTAACTACTTATTAAACTATTTTAATAGTGCATGCGAGTCTGATCTAGATAAGAAATTCAAATTAGAGATATAAGCGTAATTAACATTTATCTTTTCCTAAAACTTTTTAACTAAACAAACAATCAAATCATCGGACTTTTTATGGATTTTAAAATTTTTGATTTTTTTTGGATTTTTGATTTTGAAAACACACAAATAAACGAAATACGGAAAAAAATTACTAAAATTAAACGGAAATCATGCAAAAACGAAAAAATTTTAACGGAATTTTGTTGCATAAAGAAAAATTTTAACATAAAGTTTTAACACAAAAGTTTTTGCACCCCCAAACCTAAATTAAGCATTGTCCCCAATGCGTTCAAACATAAACAAAAGGTAGGAACAATGGTACCAGTTTATGCGTCAGTCTCCTCCTCAGCGCTGTCGTCAGATGGTAGGTCATGGAACTCTGGAATAGTAATGTGCAAATCATTTGCCATTGTTGTAGTGCATGGTTGATTGCTCTGTTATATTGAAGCATATAATCCACACGAGATCCCAAACGACGAACTTCCTGAGAAATAGTGGAGGGCCTTGATGATCTTGGTGGTGGCTGAGGTGGTTGTTGTTGCTGTTGTGCGGAAGAAGATGCTCCAGATTGAGCATGTCTCTCTGTACGTAACTGCTGGATGATTCTGGAGTAATTGCTGATGTGGGTTGCGTCAATTCCTCCATTGGTTCAACATGAACCATGGCCTGTGTGCATAAAGATGATATCAGATAGTAGTAGAACAAACCAGCCTATGTCGATCTGGCAGCCCAAGCAATATTGGTCGATATCAGCTGGCCAACATTAATCGTATATCCATTCAGAATGCAGTATAACAAAATCATACGTTCCTTCGTGACATATGTGATATGCGATCCTGGTAACAAGGTCATAGTCACGAAATGGAACCAAACTTTTGTCTCAGGTTCAACATCTTTGAACTCATCTTCATATATTCTCCAGTGTTACTCATGACCCAAACAGCATTTGGAACACATAAAGTTTCTGTGAGATGAGTGATATCAATGTTCTCCATTACCGCAGAATACTCATCTTCCTCCATCTCAGGAATGTCATAAAATTTATTAATCGTTGAGGAATCAAATAATATCTGTCGACCTCTCACCATTACCACACACGCACGATGCTCATAAGCATTTGCGTTAAAACTCACGCACAATAGCTGCATAGGCTGGGTGAGGCTGCTGACAAAGCTTTCGCTAGTGCCGATCTGCGATAATCCTGTCAATATCTGGAAAAAACCTGGGTTGATATCAAATCCCATCTCCATAATGTGGTGTTTCCGGGTTATTCTGTCCTCATATCTCTTCTCCGCAGCGGCTGATACGAATTTAAAATCATCGAAAGTAGGTGCGGCAGAAGTCGATGCCCTGGATTTTTTCAGCGGCATTTTCAAAAATTCGGCAGAGTTTCAGCTAAAAATCGCAAATTTCACCCAAAAACACACAACCTAATTCTATCACCAAATCACCTCCCTTCGCCTCCAAATCTACGATTCAGTCCAATCAACACTTACACAATCCACAATTTTCAAATCCGAATCAATCAATGTCAACTAATTTTTTTAATTTGCAGATTACTATTCAATATTTGGGTTTGATGTGGACTTGGCAGCAACTGTTCGGCTTGGTGAAGGCTCGGCAGCTGCTGGTTAGTTCCGGTGAAGACACGGCAAAGGTGGATCTGTTAAGGATCGGCGGTGGCTCGGCTCGGTTTGGTCTCGTCTGTTCACGGTGGTGGTGTGGTTTCGGCTTCTGGTGAATTTTGGTGGTTTCACGGTAGTGAAGGTAATGGCTTCGGCTCGACTCAGTGGTGGTCCAGTTCCAGCGATGCTCAGTTCGGTCTCTGTTTAGGTGGATCTCGGTGATGGCTCTCGGTTTGGGTGAATTTTAGTCGAAGGTTGGAAGCTCGGCCATGGGTCTCAGTTGTAGGTGGCAGTGGTTCTTTTCGGTTTCAACTATTGTGGAGGTTCTCGGCTTTTGCGGTTTCGGTTATGGTGGATGTTTGAGAGAAAATGGTGATTGCTCGATTTTGTGAGGTTTTGGTTTGACTGAGATGGGTCTTGGTTGGATGATTTGGTTCACGGTGGGGATGAAGGCTCGACTGTGGTGGTTGTGAATTGAGAGAGAATGGTGAGATCTGTGAGGGAAATGGGTAGTCGAAACCGGCGATGGTGAAGGTCGGCTCGGTCAAGATGGAGATTTCGGTGATGGTGATTTATTTCGAAGAAGAAGATGATGATAGGTTTGGCTCTTTGGTGAGTGGTTGCGGTTTGGCCGATGAGCGCTAGATGTAGTCGGCTAGATTTGTCGAGATGATGATGGGTATGGCTCGGCCAAGTGGTCACAATGAAGGTTCTGATGTCGCGTCGCGACGCGGGATATATATATATATATATATATTATATATATATATATATATATATATATATATATATATATTTTCTTTTGGCAAAACCATATCTTGCGACGGATAAATCCATAGGGACGTGTCTCAAGAGCTGACTCCTTACTCGGCCATCTCTTCTGGATTGTCTTTACATCTTCGTGATTTTGTCAAATTTTTATTTTATGAAAATCCCGCTTGCACTGGCTTGCTTTGTCCTGAAAAAATTCTGTTTTTATTTTTCCTGCAAAACTAACACACAAAATTAAAAAGTTCACACAAAATATGAAAACAAATTACAACAAATTGCATGGGTTGCCTCCCTGTTAGCGTAAAATTTTTTGTCTTCAGCCAGACGTGACTGAAATCCATCTGTTAAGGAGGTTTCAATGTCGTTTTGGATGTCCGATTAAAGACAATCCCGTGAGCGTTGCTTTTGAATGGTCTCTTCCAACGGTAAAGTGGCAAAAAGAGTTTTGTCTCATTCAATGCTCGTGCCACCTTTTTGTTCCTTGTTATTCTAGTGGTTCCTGCAAAGAAAGAAAGAAAATCAGGAGGTCTCATATGGTGTTTGACTTGGAATGAGAGTTCCATTCTGTCAAGCTTTTGGGCGATATCTTTGATTTGTACTCCCCAAAACAGCGATGTTTCTCCTGAATGCGTTGGATCTTTATTAAGGTCAGACATTTGCTCCTCCATTTGCTCTGTTTCTTGTTCCACATTTTCTTCACAGATGTATTTTAAAATTTCCATATTCAGCTCTTCATCTGTCATCTGTGAAATACATGTTTCAAAATTGTCAACCTGAGGATGAAAAGAATGTCAGATTTTAGGTCTCCATCCTCTAATATGACTGGAATGGATGGTTCAGATAGATCTTCTTCAAACATCATGGTAAAGCATGCTCCAAGATCTTCATTTGAGGATTGAAAGTTTGATCCTCCGTTGTTGGTGCAGTTGGTACAAATAGATCAGCTTCATCCTCGTCAGAATCTGAATAATAAAAGTCAAATTGAGACTTTGCCGGTTCGGGCTCCTGAACTGATACCTCTGGTTGTTGATACTGCTCAGCCTCCTCCTCTGTTGAAGTGACATTGTGAAATGATTGGTACTCGAAGGCTTCATCAGTGTCATCTGAAACTGGTTATTGAGGTATGTAGTTCTAGTTTTCTGTGAATTGTCTCAATTGATATGTCATCCTCTGTATGGATTCTGTTTGACTCTGAATACTTTCGAGTTGATTCTGGAATGTTTCAAGCATTGTATCCATCTTTTCATCTCGTTTCTTGAACACATCTTTGAGCATGTCAATCATCTGATCTTTTTCTGATTGTTCTGATTGTTGATGAAGATCGAAGGTAGATGGTGGATGAGATGGAAAATATGACGGTTCTTTGTACCTTGAATGATTCTGATAATTCTGCCACTCTGAAAGGTAAATACTTTGATCGCTCGGGTGGTTACCATCACAAATTACACATCTCCCCATTTCGTTCCGATGAGCAAATGTAGCATTGCTTGGTTCTGGCATCTAGTGATAATTGTTGGGCTGGACAACAAGCCTCAGAAAACCGGACTGTTGCTCCCAGATTTGGGGTGTATATTATAGTAAAGCTCTTGATCTTTCAATCTCCCAATAATGTTCCATTTTTTTAATCACCTGAAAAAGAAATAAAAATTACAGATAAAAATAAAGAAAATTAGATACAAGTAAATTAGATAGCTTCAAAATTAACAACTCAAGAAATATAAGTCCCCGACAACGGCGCCAAAAACTTGATCGGCGTAAACACACACGTATAACGCAAGCGCACGTATCGTTCAAGTAGTATAAAAATATCGATCCCACGAGGACTTAATTCCTACTGTTATTATTAATTGTTGAATCTATTTATTTACAAATATCTAATTAAATGGAGAAGAGAATGATTGTTTGATTGGTTGAAAGTGGTTTTACAAAATAAATAAATAAATAAAATACAAAAGAAAATACTAAGGAAAAATAACAAAAGACACAAAGATCTAGGGTTGTGAATCCTTCTATATCTTTAAAAAGATGAAGTGATTATTTTATGTTTGTGTAATAAATCAGTTTACTAACCTGGAACACTAAATTATGCAAAAGCCTATGTCGATGGTCAGACGCAAATACCCAGTTTAACCCAATAGAACCATATGTCTATGTCAACCAAATTATCTGGATTCATTAAGTTTAAGTTCCATTATGGCTACCCCCGCCCGACAGGTATATGTCTATCCTGTAAGGAAATCTATTAAAGGGTTATCTATCCTCAAGGAAGATCGTGGGCTATTAAGTCTAAGGCTGAAACCTAAAATCCCTATGTCTAGTTCATTTAGATTTACCACATCAATCTTATTGGTGATCAGACAACAAGAAGCATTAAGCTTAAGACTTAATAAGTAAACCTTTAAATTACCCAAACTATAAAATAACCCATTATAAACCGGTGATATTAGAATTCATCACAACCCCAGATAACTAACACATAACTAGGGCTAGTAAGAACTTAAAAGTAAAAGACATAAAGTAAAAATACAGAAAAGTAAAATACATAAAGTAAAAGCTGAAAAGAAAAATAAAATGCTAAGGTAAAAGGAATTACTTTTACTATTTACTATTTTAGATATCTCCCATAAAATAATATATAAACTTGTGATTCTTTTTCCAACCAGCCATATAGGCGGTAATCTGATTAAGTCAAATTAAGTCCGACCAGCCATTAAGGCGGTAATATTTGTCCATAAACCAGCCATAAAGGCGGAACCAAAATTAAATTACCAACCGACCAATCCGGCGGTATCATTTTTAAGTCAATATTTTAAATAGTGAATATATTATTTTTAAGGGAGATTAATCTAAATAGTAACAGTAAAAGAATTACCTTTCACTATAGTTGGGGAAGTTACCTCCTCATGGTGAATAGTAAAAACTGTAAAAAGTAAAAATTAAATTACTATTATTACAAAACGTAATTAAAATTATTTACAAAATTAAAAATTAAAAAACTAAAAAAACTAAAAGAATCTAGAGAGAGAAACTCTCTCTTTAGCTAGAATAGAAGAGAGAGAATGGTACACAAAATTCTGAAATTTGAAGCTCTATTTATAGGCCTCGGTAGGCTTCCAGCGTCGCGACACCAAGGCCTCTGGCGTCGCTACGCCAGCTTCTGTCGACGTGGCACGCTCTGGTTCGTCTGTTTGAAGATTCTGGATAAGCTGATAAGGTGACACGTGGCGAGGTGGTTGGGCTTCAATTATTGTGACACGTGGCGGCTTCTGATTGGTCGATGAGATTCTTATCCGCCACATGTCAGATAAGGATTAGATACTCAATGATTGATGCTGCCATGGCGCTGACGTGGCGGTGATGTGGCGATGATGTGGTGACACGTGGGAAAGAGATTGTCGGCACCGTAGGATTGCGACATGTGGCACTTCCTGATTGGCTGATGATGACGTGGCGGTGAGGTGGGAGCTTGACTTGGTCAACCTGGTGATGTGGCTGATGATGTGGCAATGACGTGGATTGACATGTGGCACACGTGGCGATGATGACTGTCGGCACCGTATGATGTTGACACGTGGCACGGCGCATGTTAGCAGATCGGCTGTGATGGTGACACGTGGCACGGCGCACGTTAGTAAAATCAAACTTTTCTCAGATTCTAATTGGGACCCGGCGCACGTTAGCACTGTTTGGCGCATGTTAGGCGTCGCGACGCGGAAGATCTTGGAGTCGCGATGCGGGAAATTTCCTGAATTGCCATTTTGTCAATTTTTCTCTATTTTGGCCCCAAATTGCTTCCAATGCTTTCCCAACTTTATTTATCTGCAAAATAACACAAAACACATCAAAATGTTCACAAAACCCGAGAAACTATACAAAATATTAGGTTAAATGAGTAGGAAATAGTGATATAAATACCACTCATCACCAATCTGTTTGTTTATTTCGTGTCGAAAACTTTAAAAGTTTCTGATTTGTGTTCTAAAAGAAACACATAACCATAACGTGATGCCACATCCGTAAAGGTCACGAAATATTCATATCCACCTCTAGCCTAGCTATACATGGGCCCACTTACTTCACTATGAACTAGGGCTAACAGATCAGTGGCATTTCCACTTTTACCAAGTAAAGGTGTTATCGGCACTTTGCCTGATAAACTAGATTCGTAGACTTTATTTGAGTAGAATCAAATCAGTCCGAGTACCCACTCTTCGAAAGTGTGGATATACGATTCTTGTTTAATCATGTCCCAGGCAACAATGCCACAATTGATTTCTTCTGATCAAATTAGTTTGAGCTATTTGTTTGTAATGTTATATGTTTGAGATTTATTTATATTCAAAATATAAATTCTGTTATTAACATCTAATGTGTTTATCTCAATATCATCTTTATATAATGAAACACTTTAGTGTTCTAGAATATAAAGTTTCACCCGCAGCGGTTAAACACTGATATAGAGATAATTTATCTAGTCAAACTAGTTACATTATAACAGTTTCCTAATTTAAGTACATACCCGAAGATAGTTCCTAAACTTAGGTATCTACGTTTAAAACAGTGACTTTTGTCCCGTTTCCCGCAGATAAATCTCAATCTGAAGTCAGTATCCTGCTCAAAGCAGATTCTGAACATCAGTACATATTTATGTATCACACAAAGTATTTAAAATCTAATTTCAATACTAGTAATGAACATAATGTTGACAAACATATTTGAATTCAGAGCCTTGCCCGTTCTTCAATTCCTTCATGTCTGCTTTATCCAAACGGCAGTCACGCTTCCGCGATCCCGTTTGCCATATTTAGGCAGACATTTTGGGATATGTCCTTTTATCTTCCTAGAAGATTATAATGATTTCGCATTTGCCCTTTTTTAACACTTCAGAAGCCTTTGGCCAAGCCTTGACCTTCTAGAATATCGAAGTAAGGTGCGCTTTGCGCTAACTGCCTTATTGCAAAGTTCGACTTTATCTTCTTGAGAATAGTCATTAACTCTCCAAGAGTTATTTATTGTAATTTAGTACTTCTTAGATCTAAGAATAGATCTATGAAGATCCTTCAATTTCAATAACATACTTTAAGGATCTAACCATTAGTTCTGATAAAGAAATTAAGGAGTCTACTGCGATAAGCTTAATGGATTAAGCACTAAAGTTATCATCACATGAATCTTCCAAAGATCATGCTCTACTATTTGTTTAACTCCGGGCTTAGGCCTAATATGTTATTTTATCAAATAAAGTAACGTATTAGTTTCCAGGACCATCCTAAAATATTATTCCCAATTTGAAAATTAAACCATTTAAATACATTTTCCGTAGGATTATGTTTTAAATGTCAATCTTTCAATTTTATCTTGATTTTAATAGTCCAACTATTTAATCAACGATTTAGGTACTATTTATTATAATGATTATTATAGTCAAACTATTTAATCAATTATAATTTAATTGTTTGAATACAGTCCAACTGTTTATTAAAACAACGTTTAAATATTAGTCCAACTAACATTTAATTTATTTGACGAATGATATTTGATTGAGCGCGTATGGCAAGTAATTAAACGAATATTGCAAATTTAATTCTTGCCTCCCACTATTTTTCGGCGAGCCTCTAACCCTCTGTCGAGTACTCGGGAAACCGTGTTTCCTAATGGGTTAGGATCCCGTTAAATGTCACACAATCTTGAATTTGGCCAACAAATTGTATGATAATTAACTGGGTAGATCTCTAAGATCAATTGGATCCAATCCAATTCCTAGATCCAGTAGGGGGACATCCAAGTCCGAAATATATATCTTATATATGCCAATATATCCAATATATTGCCTAACCTTTTTCCTCTGAATCAACTAAGCCTTGGCTTTGGCACAACAAACTTAGTGATCCCAGTTAAGCGCGACCCATTGACCATGGAAAGCTTCGTAATCAATGTCGATGGACAAGAAGTGGTCTTGACTTTGGCCAACAAACCAAAACTTGGACAAGACACCAATATGGAACAAAGCACTCGTGATTCAAACACATCTTCGACGGACAAAGACCTTGACTTTGGCCAACAAACCAATGCCGTCTTAGATCTTGAGTAAGAATCACTCAATGGAAGGAAAAACGCTTAATATTTTGCGAGGGTTTTTCGAGTGCAAATTGGCAACCAATTTATTATCTTTGTTAAGGTCTCATCATCATACATCCTTAAACATGCATTCTAAACACATAATAAGGCGCGTAAATAAAATAATAATGATATGCGGATGGATACTTTACACATTGATCCTAGATCAAATCTCTCCATTTCCTCTCTCCCGCTAGCACATGTGTTACTTCTACCCGTTACACTACACTTCTAAAGAAACCTCATTTACATTGAAGGGAATAGGTGAGAAGAGAATACAAAGAGCAAGTAGGTAATAAGGCTGGACTCGCAGGTCCAATTAATAAATTCCAAATTTATTACAATAATTTCTAAAATTGCCCCACCCATCTAATATCCATCTGATATACATTATTCATGCATCGCAACCATGTATTCACACAAGCATGTTATCAATCAATCTAATCCAATTAATTAATCTGATAATTAGTGACCATCCAATGTTCAAACAACGATTTGATTTTGCTCGAGTCAAACCCGTTTTGCGAATAAGTACTTAAAGTACGAATTCTCGAATTAAATTAAACTACAAAATTAAATCTAATTCAATTTGTATTTAATACTAATTCACTATTTAATTCAAAATTAAATACTACACTTTATTAATAAACCTTTTACGATTTAAATTCCAAATTTTAATCGTTACGGGTCTCAAAGCCCGATTAACGTCCAACGTCAATTTAATTAAAGTCCAATGGGCTTTTAATTAATTTCTTTAAGGCGTGGGCTTCGGAAACCAAATCCCAATCAAGGAATTGCCCCATAAGCCTAGAAATCAATTTAGGCCCATTAGGCCCAATTAAACTTTAAAGGTCCATTAGTCGCATTTGGGCTTTATGGAAGCGGTTTTGGGCCAAAATGAATCCAACCAATTTAGCCTAAACCCAACTTAGTACAACCAAGCCCAATAAGCCCAATAACAACTTTAAAAGCCCAATTTTACAAAATAGGCCCAACATAATTAAATTACAAAAACCTAATTTCATAATTTAATTACATAAAGTGTACAACACAATTAATTACCCAAATCAATATTTCCAAAACACAATTTGTCTAATTAATCATGCTCAATAACATTAAATCATGTCCAACACAATTTAACAAAAATCAAACCCAATTACATGCTCTTTAAGTCTCGGCTTTAGGGTTTATTTGTCAAATTGCAAATCCAATCCAATTGAATCCAATTAAACATTAAATCAATATACCAACATGATTCTAACTCATCCAATGAATAAAAAAAACAAAATTCCAAGACATTTTAGGGTTCTAAACTCTCGGCCAAGCAAAGTGATTTGGGCAAAATTGTTCCAAATAACATTTCATCAAATTGATCCAATCAATCCTCAATTAAAACACATTTAAGCCTACTCAATCATCCAATTTCATAAAATCATGCTCAAATACATTTTACCCAAATTTTAACGATAAGTCATATTTCATGCTTTTAATCACTCTGATACCAATTGTTGGAGTTCTACGGCCCCGAGGATCGAATACAAAACATAAAACACATGTGAATACAATCGAGGAAGTTGCAGAATGCTTACATCGATCGGTTGAGCGACGCGGGAGACAAAAAAAATTGATTTATGCCTCCTCCATGTTCTCGACAGTGAGCTGTGACAGTCCTCCAAGAATCGGCCATTGTTGGTCCTTCGTCAAGCTCCAAGCTTCATCAAATGATTCCAAGCTCATGGGTGGACTTCCCTATCACATTCGCATGTCTCTCGGAGTGCTAGCTCTTGATGATTTTAACACAAAATCACCACATTTTAGCTTCCCTTCGCTCTCAATTTTGCCCAGCAAAAACAGAACAAAACAACCCCTCCATGGGCGTGAAGAAGAGAGAAGTGAGGAAGAGAGAGTTGTGGTTGGTTGGAGGAAAAAGTGTATCTAATACACATTTAATTAATTTTCTAAAATCAATTAAATGATTTACCAATTTTCTTTCCAAAAGTCAAATGGCAATTAATTGCTTCCAACAACCCACATCAACTATTCACATCACTCAATCAATCAATGTGACAAGTTGTCACATCACTCAAAGTGACTAATGATTTGACGCTTGATGCGACTAGCGATTTGACGCTTGATTTGACTTGCGTGCCGCACTCGAATTCGAAATGTGAATGCGCTCACAAACAATCCCGGGCTCAGTTCGCTAATTCCAAATTAACGAATTTTACGTTGCGATGTGATTAAATGATTATGCCTAGCGAAATCACTATTCATATCGCTAACGAATTAATTCTAAATTAACTCGTTCGCCCGAATTAAAATCTAATTTTAATTCCGCGTCGAAATCCAATTTCTTATAATATATCGAATATATTATTTTATTGATTAATTCCAAATTAATCGTTATCTCTCTTAAATGATATTTTATCCCAGATAAAATATCTCTGCAATTAATCCCAGATTAATTTTCTCTCTCATCTAATTAATCCCAGATTAATTAAAGTGCGAGTCATACGTCATCGGTGAATCTTCGGGAAGCGACCCATGAGATCCCCAGATATGTTGGCAGTAAATTCGGTTTTCGGACTATCCGAACACGTAAGTACCTAGTACTACATTTTACAGATTAACAAGATAAGGTTGGCTTCTAGCAAAACGCCATGCCTTCTCAATTCTCCAGAAATATCCTTACAGGAATATAAGGATCTATATCAGGCGTAATATACGTAGTATTAAGTATTTCGATCCAATATCGGATGATCACATGCAAGGCTTGGGGCTGGTACAGTGTCTGCCCCGTACGAAGCATATATCGGATTATGAGCAACTAGTCTCTTTATTATCGGATAATCATGACCAAGTCATATTATCCCGATGGTTGCAACCCTATAGAGAACCAGTTCTGTATCCCTACGCGATCATCATCTCCATATGACTAGAGTGACACTTCCGTCTTGACATCACACCCAACACACTACGATTCTCAATATACCCAGCAGAGGCATACACAGACCTGTTAAAGCCCTGGACGACCAAAACCAAAGTATATTGATTGTCACAAGTATTAGCGGTGCAAGTCTCAGGTTAAGACCAAATACACCTACCCTGATTTCGAACTTCCATAGACACATAGTCATACTACCAATGGAATTCCGAGGGGGTCTATCCAGAGCGAAGCTGTTTCCCGTACCATCGGTAAAACACAACCTCTTATTACACTTGCATGAGTATCATATACCCAAATATATGAGAACTATGTCGTTTGTGCCCTCACAATGCGCAAAAGTGTAATACTAGTCTTTTACAAATTTATCGATGTCCAATCTCGATAATACTCTGACTAGGGATATTTAATGATTTATCCTTCGTGGACTGATACTGTCTCATATCATTCTCAATCCAGGAACAAATCATAAGGACCTCCTATCATTTATACATCTTGGTGATCTAATCACAAATGATAAGAGTGAAATCTCCTTTGTCACATAGTTAATTTGTACAATAACACCATGATCTGTACAAATAGTGACGCTATGGGTCATAATTGTCCAACATACTATACTTTGGTTTCCCTAGGATAACTCATAACTTAGGCACTTATCCGATTTGAGTTTTAGTTTGGTATCATCCAAACATATGCCTAGCATACCCAAATATTCAGGATTAAGAAAACTTAGTTTCTTTCCTGTTCATATCTAATATGAAGTTTGTCTAACAGATTTTTATGGAACCTTATTCAAAATAAATTTTGCACTGTTAGTGCGTATCCCGTGAAGGAAATGGTAGCTCAGAGCGACTCATGATTAACCTTATCATATCCAACAAAATTTGGTTTCTCTGTTCGGACACACCGTCAATTGACGTGTTCCGGGAGGAGTCCTCATTGAAAGAATACTATACTCTTTCAAGTATTTGAGAAACTTATTGCTTAAGTATTTTCCATCATAGTCTAACCGTGACGGTTTTAATACTTTAGCCGATCTGTTTATCTACTTCGTGTCGAAACTCTTTGAAAGTTTCTGATCCGTGTTTCACAAGAAACACATAACCATAACGCGATGCCACATCTGTAAAGGTTTCGAAGTATTCATATCCACCTCTAGCCTAGCTAGACATGGGCCCACTAACATCACTATGAACGAGGGCTAACAGATCGGTGGCATTTGCACTTTTACCAAGTAAAAAGTATTATAGGCATTTTGCCTAATAAACTAGATTCGTAGAAATTATTTGAATAGAATCAAATTCGTCCTAGTATCCCCTCTTCGAAAGTGTGGATATACAAGTCTTATTAATTGTGTCCTAGACAACAATGCTGTTGGATAATATGACCCATAGCGTCACTATTTGCACAGATCATTGTGTTGCTGTAGCAAATTAACTATGTAACAAGGAAATTGCACTCTCGTCATTTGTGATTAGATCACCATAGATATATAAATGAAGAGAGGTCCCTATGATTAGTTCCTGGATTGAGATGATATGAGACAGTATCAGTCCACGAAGGATTAATCATTAAATATCCCTAGCCGTAGTATTATCGAGACTGGACATCAATAATGCGGAATAGGCTAGTATTGCACTTGTGCGCGTTATGAGGGCACAACGACATAGTTCTCATATATATAAGTATTGGATACTTGTGCAAGTGCGATAGGAGGTCGTGTTTCACCGATGGTACGGGAAACAGCTTCGCTCTGGATAGACCCTTCGGAATCCCATTGGTATTATGACTAGGTGTCTATGGGAGGCCGAAATCAAGGTAGGTGTGTATAGTCTTAACCTGAGACTTGCATCGCTAATACTTACGACAATCGGTAAACTTTGGTTTTGGTGGTTGGGGGATCTTAACTGGTTCTGTGTTCACCTCTTCTGGGTTTATCAGGAATCGTAGTGTATTGGATGTGATGTCGAGACGAAAGTATCACTCCAGTCATAGTGGAGATGATGTCACGCAGGATACGGTATTAGTGCTCTTAAGTGATGCGCATCCAATCGTGATATTATGACCAGGTCATGAATATCCGATTATAGAGACTAGTTACCAGACATCCGATATGTGTTTCGGACGGGGTAGACACTTATCCAGCCCCAGCCCTAGCACGTGACTATCCGATACTGGGCCGATATGCACAATACATTAGTATACTACGCTTGCTTATAGATCTTAAATATTCTTAAAAGGATATGTCCGGAGAATTGGGATGACTTGGTGCTTTGCTAGGAGTTGACCTTGTCTCGTAAATCGGTAGAACGTAGTACTTGGTACGTACGTGATTCGGATACTCCGACGACCGTATTTACTGCCAACTTATCCGGGGATCTCATGGGTCGCTTCCCGATAATCCACCGATGACGCACAACTTGCACTCTTGAATAATCTGGGATTATATAGATGAGAGAGAAAATTAATCTAGGATTAATTACGGAGATATTTTATCTAGGATAAAATATCGTCTAGAGAGAGATAACGATTAATTTGGAATTAATCGGTAAATTAATATATTCGATATATTAAACGAAATTAGATTTCGACGCGGAATTAAAATTAGATTTTAATTCGGGCAAACGAGTTAATTTAGAATTAATTCGTTAGCGACGTAAATAATAATTTCGCTAGGCGCAATTATTTGTTTAAATTCGATTTAATTAACGTCGCGACGTAAGTTCGGTATTTCGGAAATATCGAACCCGAACGCGTGAGTGCACGTGGGCCCACTTTCATTTGGAAACGTGTGGGGCCCACATGACACATGTCATATTATGCATTATTTAATTCTAATGCATTGCATGGAGACAGTGTACAATGCACTCAATGGTTTTGCATGGAAATTGAGTGTTTGACACTCTAAGCCATTGCATGATTTGTGTCATAAGTTTATTATTAATTTAATAAATATTATGGCATAAATATAATTGATTTTTTGTAACAAAAATCAATTAACTCTCTCACTCTTTCATCTCTCTCACGCCAAAGTGTGGCTGTTCTTCACTGGTTTTGAACCAGTTTGGGCGTGAACAATAGGGAAGCAAGAGTGAATTTTCATGGTGAAAATTCAAGTGCTAGCACACTTACAAGTCTTGCGAAGGTGGTAGGGAGGTTCGACCATGAGCCGGGATCCATCCAACGAAGCTAGGAGCTGCGTTTCTCATCTCAAAATTCTGTTTTTGGAGGCAGTGGACTGCATGCAGTAAGCTTACATGGCAGTGCGTTTTTTGGGTTCATTTGTCTTCAAATCGACTCTACCAACCAATGTAAGTATTCCGCTATCTTCGTTGGTGTATTCACGCATTATTTCATGTCTTGTTTGATCATGGGACCTTAGAATAACTCAACAAATGCCACACATAAATCTCAACTGATTAATTCAGTTTGAGCTTTTTGTTTGTCATGTATTATGTTTGAGATTTATTTATATTCAAAATATAAATATTGTTATTCACATCTAATGTGTTTATCTCAATATCATCTTTATATAATAAAACACTTTAGTGTTCTAGAATATAAAGGTATACCAACAACGGGTTAAACCCTGATATAGAGATAATGTTTCTAGTCAAACTAGAAACATTATGGTTTTGATAATTGGATGTATTGGAAATCATTCGGGATATGTATTTAATGTCGACTGCGGATTAATTGGATTGAAACCGAATTGGACATGAAATCACTCCCTTGGCCGAGACCTTTAAGCATGTAGATGGGTTTGATTTTTCAATTTGTGTGTTGGACATATGATAATGAATCAAGCATGATTAATTGGACTCATATGGTGTTTTAGAAATGTTGATTTAGTTGATTGATCATGTAATACACTTTGGTAATTAAATTGGGAAAATTGGATTTTTTGAATTTAATTATTGGGCCTAATTTTGGAATTGGATTTAAATGTTGTATTTGGGCCTATTGGGCTTGAATTTATCAAGTTTGGTTTAGGCCAAATGGATTGGATCCAATTGGGCCCAAAACCTTGACCATAAAGCCCAAATGAGACTTAATGAACCTTTAAAGTTCAATTGGGCCTAATGGGCCAAGATTGATTTATGGGCTTATGGGGTAAATCCCGGATTGGACTTTGGTTATCGGTTTGACCCGAGTTGACCAAAAGTCCACGCCTTAAGAAATCAATCAAAAGCCCATTGGACTTTATTGAATTGACGTTGGACGTTAATCGGTCTTTGAGACGCGTTACGATTAGATTTGGAATTTAAATCGTAAAAGGTTTATTAAATAAAAGTGTAATATTTATTTGAATTGAATTGAATAGTGAATTAGTATTAAATACATGTTAAATTAGATTTAATGATGTAGTTTAATTTAATTCATGAATTCGTACTTTAAGTACTTATTCGCAAAAACGAGTTGACTCGAACAAAATCAAATCGTTGTTTGAACATTGGATGATCACTTAATTATCAGATTAATTAATTTGATTAGATTGATTGATAGCATGCTTATGTGTGTGAATACGTGGTTGTGTTGAATGAATAATGTATATCGGATGGATATTAGTCGGGTGGGCAATTTTAGAAATTGTTGTAATAAATTCGATTTATTAAATTGGACCTGCGTGTCCAGCCTTATCACCTTCTTTCTCTTTGTATTCTCTTCTCACCTATTCCCCTCTATATATATGAGGTTTCTTTAGAAGTGTAGTGTAACGGGTAGAAGTAGTACAAGTGCTAGCTTGAGTGAGAAAGGAAGAGATTTGATCTAGCATCAATGTGTAAAGTATCCATCCGCATATCATTATTATTTTATTTCATACTCGCTTTATTAGGTATTTAGAATGCATGTTTAAGGGTGTATGATGATGATACCTAACAAAGATAATTAAATTGG
>SKCR01029616.1:0-143564 GCA_019454045.1 Zanthoxylum bungeanum | reverse complement strand
GACACACATATTTCGTTTCATCCAAATTTATGTTTATTCGTTGTTTATTAGAATTAGTATGTTACTTTTATGCATGATTAGGTTGTTTAATATGTTGTTTTTTTATGCATGATTAGTTGATTATTTCCAAGCATGGTTTAGTTATTTCTTTCGCATTAGGAACTTGATTATGTCTCTTCTAAGTTTATGTTTAGATTATTATTTATTTACATTGCCATGCTTAGCGATTTAATGCATGCATGAGATTGTGTGTTTGCCGTTATTCCGACTTACTTTTATGCACGCAAACTTAGATATAGGTCGTATGTAAACTTAGATGTAGGTTGTTGTTGCGTAGACTCGGTTATATTATTACATAAATCCGTTCATTACAAGTGGCATAAGTAAGGGACCATTCCAAACCCAACGGTTTAAGGTCTTCCCTTGCGAGGGGTGAGTGCGGCCTTAAATCATTTCCTAGTTCACACTGGGTGGCGACTCCATTTATTTCTCCGGTTTAGTTCCTCTGTGGGCTACTCCGTACTCCCGACTAGGCCGCGAGCCTAGAACAGCGTCGTCGATTTCTGTGTCCTACAGTCTGGCGACTCCACTGGGGATGGAGAATCGGCCCCGAAATAATATCTTGTAGTGATTGTGATTTGTGCTTTAGTTAACCGTGTCTATAGTGGGTTGAAGGGGTTTAATCAAAGGCATTATTAAGGTTAGGTGATGGTTTGGTGTCTTCCTTCATTCACTACCTTTCTATGAGGAAAAACTATGAAGGCACCTAGATAATCATTTACTCGTAGCTCACTGTGACAGACTAATTTGGAAGACTTGTCGTTTATTCCTGTCACCAAGGCGATAAGAGCCTAAGAGGCTTGGGTATTTAAGAGAGTTCGCTGCACCCTCCCTCTGGGGAATCTACAATAGGAAATCCATTTGACAGTCAGTCACGCACCATAACTCGTTGGCACGTACCTTAAGGTATAAAAAAATGTGCGCTCACTTAGTCGCTTGAACCCTTGAGTGAGAGTTCTAGTTGTGGGCAATCCTTCGTCAGGGAAACCTTTGTATACACCCCCATAAACCCGTATGCGAACCATAGTTATATGACCAATAGAAATTATCTCTTTATGTTTGTGTTTAGGACCATCATCATTTCAGTTGGACTTCTTGTCAAAAGATGTGACTTGTTGGGCCATTTAAACTGGGACGAGTTCGTGTCCTTTGACAACTGGGCCAAAAGCTTCTAAAATGCCAATGGGCCATTTTGTGTTTGGGCCTCTTATCATTTGAAGTTGTTTAGCCATGTTATCGCAAAAGTGTAAACATGTTGGGCCTTTTCAACTGGGACAAGTTTGCACCGCGTAATAGTATGATTGAATACTTTAAAATGATAATGGGCCGACTTATATATCTCATACATCGCACACATCTCATGCATACACGCATCATGTTAACCCTTTGTGTCTTAAAAGCCATCATAGATATCCATTGGGTTAGGGGTAAGAGGGAAGACTCGTCAAAAAGCCGTTAGCAAACATGATTGAATCAGAGAACGAGGTATCCCATATGGATCAGCTGCAGAATAATCTCACTAAGATTACCGAGCAGTTGCAAGCTTTGACCACTGTTGTGGCCAATATGGCTGTGCCCCATGCTGGGGGAGGCTATAAGAATGAGAGGCGTGAGGATCCTCCGAACAGGTTGAACGATGATATCCCTGTCTTTGATGATGACATGGCTGAGTATGCCGCGGGAAGGATGGCTGGGTCTCAGGGTGAATTGAAGAAACTTCGGGATCAGGTAGAGTCGGTTACCCGCAAGCTGAAGGGTAAGCATGAAGATTTACTAGACTATGAGGCGATGACTTTTGAGGAGCAGCTGCCGGCTCAGTTCAAGATGTCTGTCATTGCCAAATTCAATAGGAACGGGGATCCGAGGATCCATCTCCGACAATATATTTCTGTAATGAGTTCAGTGGGCCTG
Source organism: Zanthoxylum bungeanum (assembly GCA_019454045.1). Classification (NCBI taxonomy): domain Eukaryota; kingdom Viridiplantae; phylum Streptophyta; class Magnoliopsida; order Sapindales; family Rutaceae; genus Zanthoxylum; species Zanthoxylum bungeanum. The sequence continues at coordinate 141,593 of SKCR01029616.1, read as the reverse complement.
TCGCAGCGTCAGGTTCAGAAGATGTTCGGGATGTCGCTTGAGGGGGCACCCGTGGTATGGTATCATGGCCTTGAGAGGAAGGTCAAGGATGATTGGAGAGCCTTAGCAGAAGCCTTTTTGAAACAGTATGTCATAGATTTGGAGATCGACTTGTCGCTTCGCGACTTAGAGAATACCAAACAGAAGCCGGAGGAGAGCTTCAAGGATTATGTGGATCGCTGGAGAAGCCAGCTTCTGAAAATACAGACTCGGCCCTCGGAGAAGGACCAAATCAAGATGATCATCAAAGGCACTAAGCCCTCTATTTATGGAAAGCTGAGGAGGATGACCTCTATGATTACTGATTTTCGACAATTGAGGGAGACTGTCATGGATATTGAGGAAGAAGAAGCGGAGAATAAGAAGTTCTATGGCCATAATAGAAGAACTTTCGGGGGGCCTTCTGAGACCAAGCCCGCTACTGCTGAGATCACTGTCGTCAGAAACAAGTGATTCTCCAATCTTGGTAGACCTTTATCAAAAGTGTTTGAAAAGTTGAAGACTGAAGGACTCCTAGAACCCTTAGAGCCTAAACCACTTCCAAACCCTATACCACCCAACCTTGACCTGAGCCTATATTGTCACTTCCATCAGAGGAGAGGCCACGAAACTGACAACTGCACCCGCCTTAGACATGAGATCCAAGACCTCATTGACTCCCATAAAATACCCGACCCAGAAAAAGAACAACCCAACACATACAGAAATCCCTTACCCAACTACCACTCTGTTCCACCACCTACCTACATGATCAGCTTCGGCCTACCCGAAAGCCTTGTCCTCCAAACTCTCAACCACCAAGCTTCTTGCATGGGGATATGGGATGACAGCAGTGAAGAACCATAGGTTAAGAAAGAAGACAATGCTGCAGATGATGAAGATGTTTCCCCTGGTTTATTTGATTGCAATCCCGCATTTTTAATAAAGACATTCATTTCGCTTACTTGTCTGAGTCTCTCCCTTTCAAATTGCATGACTTGAGTATATTTGACATCAACTTAACCAAAATAAACGCATTTAACCTTGGTACGCTTGAAAGCCCCAAGGAGGTCTTAATTGCAAATAAGGTTACCTCTGAGGAGCGGAAGGAACTAGAGGAAATGTTAGTCAAGTATGCCAAATTATTCGCTTGGTACTATGATATTCAACAATACTTGGAACGTGGGGAACTCCCGGAAGAAGCAAGAACAAAGGATATGATAGCCATTCAGAAGTTGGCTTCTCAGTATGTGAGTTTAAAGGGGGAACTATACAAGAGACAATCGAACGGCTTTCAGTTGAAGTGTTTAAAATAAAAGAGGCTCAGAAGGCAATGGAAGCAGTACTGCCAGTGGAAGTTGAGATACAGTCTATACGGGTGCGGGTATTAGCAAAAGCAGAGTTACCCGAACAAGAATGGGCCTCGCAGAGATTTGAACAGTTAGCTTTACTAGACAAGAAGAAGATGAAGTCCTTACAGCATATGCAGTTATACCAGAAGAGATTAGCTCGAGCATTCAACAAGAAGGTGCGCCCCACTAAGATCAGAAATGGTGATCTGGTGCTTAGGCAGTCGAAGCCGTCGACGACAGATCCGAGAGGAAAGTTCAGACCCAACTGGGAAGGACCCTACATAGTCCAGAAAGTAATGGGAAATGGGGCAGTGAGACTGTCAGACTTAGAAGGGAACGAGTTCACTGAGCCGATCAACATAGACAGATTGAAACAGTATATCGCCTGAGGAAGAGAAGACCGAACGGTCACCGGGAAAGCTGGCGGAAGACTTAACTCAACGGAATAGGAAATTCATCCATGCATGCATGCATACATGTAACATATTTGCATTCTTTTTTGTGTTTGTTCTGTTTTGTATTCACATGTTTCAAAGAAGAGAAGAAAAAGTGGCAAATGCAAGCCAACCAGAAGCAGCAACAGTACAGTGTCATCAGTTTCAGGAATCAATCAATATCAGTTTCGAGAAAGAATCCCAGGGTTGAGGCCCACATCGGTATTAGTTTCGGGAAGGAATCCCAAGGTTGAGGCCCACATCGGTATCAGTTTCGGGAAGGAATCCGAGGGGGCGAAGCCCACATTATCAGCGGTTGGAAGGAAGATTTCCAGTGAAGTGAGTGAAAAAAAAACGAGAGAGAGAAATCCTTGATGGTTAGGCATATGTCCGGTGATGACATTGTTTGATGTAGGGTGAAACCTTAGAAACGATAAGTGCGAGACGTGCTCTCATCTGGTATTCTGAGTGGTTGATATCAGCTAGGCTCGCGGGCACTTGATTACGGGATCTTAGCAGTAGAAGCCTGAGTAGTCGGCGAGATGACTAGTTGAAGAGATGGCGGATCAGTGAATGACCGTTTGCCTAGATGTCCATCCTGGTTTACTTATGTTACGATATGTGATATGGTTGGAAACGAAGAAAAAGTCTCTGAAAAGAAAAAGAAAAAATAGACCACCTATAACCGATAAGCGTGAAGCTACCCATGGGCGAGTACTAGGACCACCATGGGGAGAAATGCTACCTTAAAGGGTAGGTGTGTCAAAAAAGGAGAAAGAAAGAAAAAAAGAAGAAAAAGAAAAAGAAAAGAGAAAAAAAAAGAAGTTCAAAATGAAAAGAAAGAAAAGAAAGAGACGAAAGAAAAGAAGAAGAAGACCATATCATGTTGAGTACGAGGGAGTAATCACAGAGTATGATCAAGACATCTAGGTTGGTTAGACCCACTGATCTAATTTTCCGAGACAAAATCATCGAGTTGGCTTACTTAAGGATTAAGCTGCGAAAGAACCTTAGCACACACACACTTGGAGTCTAGTTCAGATCACTCATTCAGACGGTCGGATTTGAATATATCAAGTACTTTGAAGGTTCTCTAGTTTCGACACGAAGCATCCTTTGAGGACGAAAATATGTTTAGCTATCAGGAGATCTACCTTGACCTAATGAAAGCAGCAAAGAACAGAAAGATGAACCGAGTCTGGGGTGACTGGCCCACCTTTTCTCATACAGCGCGGTTCATGAATGAACCACCATCAGTATCAGTTTTGGGGATGAGTCCCAGGGTCGAGGCCCACATCATCAGCGATTTTGGGGATGAGTCCCGGGGTTGAGGCCCACATCATCAGCAGTTTTGGGGATGAGTCCCCGGGTCGAGGCCCACATCAGTATCAGTTTTGGGGATGAGTCCCAGGGTCGAGGCCCACATCAGTATTAGTTTCGGGATGAGTCCAAGGGTCGAGGCCCACATCAGTATCAGTTTTGGGGGGATGAGTCCCAGGGTCGAGGCCCACATCAGTATCAGCTTTGGGAATGAGTCCCAGGGTCGAGGCCCACATCATCAGTAGTTTTGGGGATGAGTCCCGGGGTTGAGGCCCACATCATCAGCAGTTTTGGGGATGAGTCCCGGGGTTGAGGCCCACATCATCAGCAGTTTTGGGGATGAGTCCTAGGGTTGAGGCCCACATCATCAGAAATTTTGGGGATGCGTCCCAGGGTCGAGGCCCACAATGCCGGGAATGGAGCATGGGTCGAGGCCCACAATGTCGGGAATGGCGCTCCGGGGATGGAGCATGGGTCGAGGCCCACATCAGATGCCGGGAATGGCGCTTCGGGAATGGAGCATGGTTCGAGGCCCACATTAGATGCCGGAATGGTGCTCCGAGAATGGAGCATGGATCGAGGCTAATATCATCAAATGCCGGGAATGGCGCTCCGGGAATGGAGCATGGGTCGAGGCCCACAGATGCCGGGAATGGCGCTTCGGGAATGGAGCATGGTTCGAGGCCCACAATCGCGACACCTTGGGAATGAGGTTTAACATGCCGGGAATGGCGCTCCGGGAATGGAGCAAGGTTCGGAAGGGGACCACAACTTCTCAACTCAGTTCGAAGCAACAGGCAAGTCAAGCGGCAGCTGGCGAGCCAAGAAAGTAAAAATGCATTGCATAACTTTGATAGGATTGTCATTGTCACACACTGCACAAGTCCCATCAAAGTGGGGGCGACTGTAGGCACTATATTTTTGCATATAAGTCCCGATGATGAGCCTCGTACGGAGGCACTACCTCTTAAGTTGCGGAAGCCGTGGGAAACGGACGTCGGAAGGAAAAGGTCAGAATCAATACCTTGTTGGATTTAATTCGTTTGCTTAGCTTCGGGTTTGCTCGTTAGACCTCTGTTTTAAAACTTATCCTTGGCCCAAAACCTCCGCAAGCCACACACCAAGCCCACCAAAAGGAACCAAACACACGCCCAAACCCCCTAATTCACGCCCAAAGCCTTCCAAAATAACAAATCCACACATTAAACACATGTTGAAATCAAATTAAATCACCTTCCCTAATTAAAAGAATCAAATCAAATCCCATGAATCCCTTTCCTAAACTAAAACAAATCACTTCCCCAATTAAATAGATCATTTCCTTATAACACACCAATTAAATATCCCCCCATAATTACACAATCTTGGTTTTTCCTACTCGTATAAGGTAAACCTCAACCCTCTCCTATAAAGAGAGGCACAAACCAAACCCTTAGGACCCCTGGCTCATTCTCACGAAAACACAAAGAAAATAATCAGGAGCTTCACCTTTTCTTCTCTCTTCTCTCGAACAGCATCCTCACGCCTCTAACACAAATCCATGAAATTGCCCTCAACTGACTCAACCGACTGCACCCCTTCACCAACCCCACTCACGTCCAGCCACTCACAGCACTAAACAAACCAAAGCCACCCGGCTCACCAACGCACAGCCTCCTCTCACCCTCACCTAACGCGGCAACTGCCCACTTCACCAAAAGCCATTAACGAACACTGACATGCTAAACATTCACGCACTCAGCACCCAAATAAGACTCACGTCCACTCATGATCACCTGCCTCCTCCAAACCATACATACAGCAGCCTTCCATTGCCGCAACATAGCCCCTGAAACCAGTCCTCATGTTGTTTTTTATGCATGATTAGTTGATTATTTCCAAGCATGATTTAGTTATTTCTTTCGCATTAGGAACTTGATTATGTCTCTTCTAAGTTTATGTTTAGATTATTATTTATTTACATTGCCATGCTTAGCGATTTAATGTATGCATGAGATTGTGTGCTTGCCGTTATTCCGACTTACTTTTATGCACGCAAAATTAGATATAGGTCGTATGCAAACTTAGATGTAGGTTGTTGTTGCGTGGACTCGGTTATATTATTACATAAATCCGTTCATTACAAGTGGCATAAGTAAGGGACCATTATGAACCCAACGGTTTAAGGTCTTCCCTTGCGAGGGGTGAGTGCGGCCTTAAATCATTTCCCAGTTCACACTGGGTGGCGACTCCATTTATTTCTCCGATTTAGTTCCCTCGTGGGCTACTCCGTTCTTCCGACTAGGCCACGAGCCTAGAACAACGTTACCGATTTCTATGTCCTACAGAGATACATCAGACTTCCGATGATCCTCGAATACTCTAATTGCGATACGCTTGAGCCAGTATTCTTTGATAGATGAAGAATTAGGTTAGCTACTCCCAAATCTTTCATATCAAATTTTTTGGATAACACTTTCTTGGTAGACTGAATCATTTCATGATTACTACCAATTATCAGCTATCATCTACGTAGAGACACACAATGACATATCCTTTTTGAGTTAATTTAGTGTACACACACTTATCACACTCATTAGTTTTAAACCCACTTGACAACATCTTTTTGTCAAATTTCTCATGTCATTGTACAGGTGTTTCTTTTAATCCGTACAAGGATTTTAAGTTTGCACACCTTCTATTCTTGTCCAGGAACATTAAACCATTCTGGTTGTTCCATGTAAATCTCTTCATCCAATTCACCATTCAAGAATGCCGTCTTTACATCCATTTGATGTATTTCAAGACCAAATATAGCTGTTATGGCTATGAGCATTCTTATCGACGTGATATGAGTCACTGTTGAATATGTATCAAAGTAATCAAGGCCTTATTTTTGTCTATAACCTTTTATGACAAGCCTTGCCTTGTACTTATCTATTGATCCATCCAGTTTCATCTTCCGTTTGAATATCCATTTGTAGCCCAGTGGCTTACAACCTGGAGGAAGATCAACCAACTCCCAAGTATGGTTTTGAAAGATTGAATCAATCTCATTGTTGATAGCCTCTTTCCAAAAAGGTGCATTTGTCGAAAACATTGCTTCCTTATAGCTTTGAGGCTCATATTCTAACAAGTATGTCAGAAAATCGGGTCCAAATGACTTAGATGTTCTAGCTCTTTTGCTACTTTTAGGTTCATTTACCTCAATATTTCCATGTTGATCTGACTCTTGGTTAACCTAATCACTGTTTTTGACAGTATCAATAGTTCTTTTGAGAGACTGTTTTTTTTGTCTTTCCTTACAAGGAAATGTCTCTTCAAAAAATGTCGCATTCCTTGACTTAATTATCATATTCGAATTGATGTCAGGGATCTCAGACTTGTGTACCATGAATCGATACGTACTACTGTTGCGAGCATATCCGATGATTGTACAATCAACAGTTTTGGGTCATATTCTAACCTTCTTAAGTTTAGGAACCATTACTTTGGCAAGACACCCCCACACTTTTAGATATTTGTAGGAAGGTATATAACATTTCCGCAACTCATATGGTGTATTGTCCAATTTCCTGTGAGTTAGCTTGTTCAGAACGTAGTTGGCGGAAAGCAAGGCTTCCCCTTACAAGTTCTGGGGTAAACCAGAGCTTGTCAACATGGTGTTTATCATTTCCTTCAACGTTCGATTTTTGCGCTCAGCAATCCCGTTTTGTTGAGGCGAATAAGGAGTAGTACTTTCGTGAATAATTCCATGATTGGAACAATATTCACCAAATGGTGACACATATTCACCACCTCTATCACTCATGATTCTTTTGATTTTCTTGCCAAGTTGATTCTCAACTTCGTTCTTATAGTGTATAAAGCTCTCAATAGCTTCATCTTTGCTCCTCAATAAATACACATAACATAATTTTATGTTATCATCGATAAAAGTGACAAAGTACTTTTTACCGCCTATTGTTTGCAAAATATTCATATCACACACATCAGTGTGTACAAGTTCCAATGGTTTAGAACTTCATTCGATGAAATGCTGCTATATATATTTTTGTTTCAACACATGCCTCACACTTATGTTGGCTATCAATTGCAAATTTAGGCATAAGATCCATGTTAATTAATTTACACATCGTATCATAATTAACATGTCCTAACCTCACATGCCATACATTTTGTGACTCAATAATATAAGCAGACGTTGTAGCTTTATTATTACTAGCATTGTGTCGATTGACAGTCATTACATTGAATTTGAAAAGGCCCTCAGTGAGGTATCATTTTCCTATATAGACATCATTTTTGGTCAATACAAACTTTTCAAAAACAAATACAAGCTTAAAGCCATTCTTGCTAAGGAGAGAACCCGAGACCAAGTTCTTCCGAATATCCGGAACATGCAAAACATTCTTCAATGTAAGCTCCATTTCAGATGTCATCTTCAGAACTACTGTGCCTTATCCAACTACTCTAGAGGTAGATGAGTTTCCCATAGTCAGATGATCGCCACCATCGACCTTCTGATACGAGGAAAACATCTTGCTATCAACACAGATATGACGAGTAGCCCCAGTGTCTACCCACCATTCTCTCGGATTCCCAACCAAGTTGGCTTAAGTTACCACTGCTGAGAGGTTTATCTCTGAGATCTCATCAGTTAACTGCTCATCTTCAGCGACATGGGCCTCATTTTTCTTTTTCTTGCCCTTGTCCTGAGACTTCTTGTTTCTGTAGTTCTTTGCAATATGACCGCTTTTTCCACAGTTGAAGCACTTCCCCTTAGACTTCTTGTTTGTTCGGGAAGAATCAGCTTCACTGTACTTTCTCTTTTTGCTACCTTTTCCATCCTCGATGATGTTGGCCTTAGACTCCATAGTCTTATAGCTGGCCTTTTCAGACTTTCTGTTGTCCTCTTCGATCCTCATTCGAACTCCAAGGTCTTCAAGGCTCATCTGCTTCTTTTTGTTTTTCAGATAGCTCCTGAAGTCCTTCCATGATGGAGGCAACTTTTCGATGATGGTGGCAACTTGAAACGTCTCACAGAGTTTCATTCCTTCATCCGGTATTTCATGAATGATCAATTGCAGTTCACCCAACAGAGACATCACTGTTTTTGAATCTACCATCTTGTAGTCCAGGAACCTACCCACGATAAATTTTTTTTGACCGACATCCTCTATTTTGTATTTCTTCTCGAGAGATTCCTAGAGAATCTTCACAGAAATCATGCCTTGGTACACATTGTACATAGTATTGTCAAGTCCACCCAAAAGATAGTTCTTGCGCAAGAAGTCGCCAGACAACCATGTCTCTTCTCGCAGTTGCTTGGCTGTTTCCGATTCACCCTCCACAGAATCTGGAGGATCTTTGGGGTACTTAGCCAACTGTAGAGTTGTCAGGTATAACAACATTTTGCTATACCACTATTTAAAGTTTGCCCCACCAAACTTTTCCGATTTTTCTCCATGAGAGACCGGTACTGTGATGTTTCCGCTAGCCATGTGTAATTGGAAAAAATCAACAGGGGTCAATTAGTTTACAAAAGACAAATTGTACAACGATCAATAAATGATCTTGTTCAAATGATATACCAAGTATCCACTCGTTGTTCTATTGGACAATAGTACCAATAAACACGAGTCCTTGAATTTCCGTTTCTGGGTTCTTATTGTTGTTCTTCATATCAGTCCATAATATTTGTTTATTTCTGGATCTGGGTTTTGTTGTGTTCTTCATATAGTTCGTCATATACATTCTGTTCTTAGCATATGTTGAAGAAATAAGCATGTTATTTGGTGGCTGTGTGATTTGTTTCTAAAACCCTAGTGAAGTGTGAAAAAAAAAAGAAAAAGAAAGTAAACCATCATATTCAGACTCTGAAATCAAACCCTGAAACTTAACCTCTGAAATCAGACTCTGAATTCAGACCTTGAAATCAGCCTCTGAAATCAAACCTTGAAATCAGCCTCTGAAATCAGCCTCTGAAATCAAACCCTGAAATCAGCCTTTGAAATCAGACCCTGAAATCAGACTCTAAAATCAAACCCTGAAACTTAGCCTCTGAAATCAGACCCTGCAACTTAGCCTATGAAATCAGACCCTGAAACTTAGCCTCTGAATTCAGACCCTGAAATCAGACCCTGACCAGTAGCCTCTGAAATCATACCCTGACCAATAGCCTCTGAAATCAGACCATAAAAAACCAGCCTCTGAAATCAAAACCTAAATCAGCCTCTGAAATCAAAACCACAGTATCAGCATCTGACGTTATCAAAAAAAAAAGTAAAAAAAGTGAAATTTTTTGGTTGAATTTAGTTTGTTCCATATTATCATTTAGGTGCCCGTGGAGGGTATTCCATCAAAATTTCTATAGAGGTGCCAAATTTTCTCCCGAAATTGCATACGACCGTGAATTTGAATGCTTATTTTTTTTTTTCCATTGTGCTAATTATTTACTTCTTTATTCTAATTACTCTAGCTTAAGTATTATTGATTGAGTCTCCGTCATTGCTATTCCTGTTCGCATTTTGTTTCCGCCTGCCCTATATATATATTATTAGGTCCGTTGTGTTTCATGCTAGCTTGAGGACTACACTTGGTTTTGTATTCTTGGATTGAGTGTGATTCACATTTAAATAGAGGAAGAACTCAAGAGTGGTAAAAGGCAGTGATTGTAAGCACAGTATCGGGTAAAAGCCAATAGAGTGCAAACACGAGTGGAATGATATCATTCGAGTGTAAACACGTGAGATTGTGAGGATTTACATATTTATTTTACTTTCTTGTTATTTCTAATATGTTTGTTTAGTGTTGGGATGGCAGGTCTAACCACTGATGAAATGCTTTGAGGCTTTGGATAGGAAATTTACAGATATGATGGAGAACATGAATACTGCTTTGGAGAGATTGTCCAAAAGTGTAGAGAGTTATTCAAACTGGTAGCGATCCCAGAGCACCACCACCCCATCATATACCACCACCTCATAATGTGCCACCTCACCGTGTACCACCACAGTATGTACCGCCTGATGAAGAGGAAGCTGAAAATGAGTTTGATGATTCTGATGATCTTGATGATGTTGAGGAGAGATTTCAGCCCGGGCATGATAGGATGGCCTAATAGGAGGTTTGATAGGAGGAATGATAGGAGGGATAGACGGTTTGATGATAGAGGTGCATTTGATGCCAGAAGATGAGATTATGATAGGAGGGGATATAGTAGACGAGGAGATGTAGATGGTGATCTAGGTAGCATCAAGATCAAGATACCAACATTCCTCGACAAGAATGATCCTGAAGCTTATTTAGAATGGGAAAAAAAATAGAATTGATTTTTAACTGTCATCACTACTCAAACGAGAAGAAGATCAATCTGGCAACAATTGAGTTTACCGATTATGCTATGATTTGGTGGGATCAACTTGTCTCTACTCGGAGGAGAAATTATGAGAGACCGGTTCAGACATGGGTAGAACTTAGAGGTCTCATGAGAAAGAGATTTATACCCGGCCATTACTATAGGGAATTGTATCAGAAACTACAACATCTGTATCAGGGGACCAAGAGTGTTGAGGACTATTACACCGAGATGGAAGTTGCCATGATCAGGGCAAATGTAGTTAAGGATGTAGAAGCTACTATGGCAGGGTTTCTAGGGGGCTTGAATAGAGAGATTGCAAACATGGTGGAGTTGCATCACTATGTTGATTTGGAGGATATGCTTCACATGGCTATCAAGGTAGAAAGGCAACTCAAGAAAAGGTCAACATCCAGATTTGATACTCAGGCTACTTCTGCATGGAAGGGAAAATGGGTTCCGAATGAGAAGCGAGATGGAGGCTTTGACAAGCCTAGAGGCGAGTTCAGTGGAGGCTTTAATAAGCCTAGGGCCGAACCTAGTGCCAAGGGTGAAGAGGCTGCAGAACCGAGCAAAACTAGACCAAAACCTGAGGGTGTGGCTACTAGAAGTAAGGATGTAAAGTGTTTCAAATGTTTGGGCATGGGACACTATGCTTCACAATGTCCCAATAGGCGTACCTTAGTGATTGATAAAAAGAGTGGAGAGGTGTACTCTACCGATAGTGAGGTTGAGGAGGAGATGCCAGAGTTGGAGGATGCTAGTGACCATGAGGGAGCTGCATACCCGCTGAATAACTTATCCTTAGTTGTCAAGCGCGCTTTGAGTGCACATGTTGTAGAGGATGAGAGTGTGCAGCAGAGGGAGAACATATTCCATACTAGGTGCCGTGTGAATGGCAAGGGGTGTAGTATGAACATAGATGGGGGCAGTTGTACTAATGTTGCTAGCACAGCTTTGATTGAGCGATTGGGGTTGAGTTACTTGAGACACCCGAAGCCTTACAAGTTGCAGTGGTTAAATGATTGTGGGGAAATAAGTGTGACAAAGCAGGTATTGTTGAGCTTTACCATTGGGCCATACACAGATGATGTCCTATGTGATGTGATACTGATGCATGCACGACATATTCTTTTGGGCAGACCGTGGCAGTTTGATAATAAGGTTATTCATGATGGGTTCAAGAACAAGTGTTCTTTTCAGCATAAGGGAAAACCCATTACATTATACCCACTTACACCTAGGGGTGGGCGCGGTTTGGTTTGGTTCCGAACCAAACCATATTTTACGGTTCGGATTTTTTACCTCTCAAACCAAACCATTCAATAACGGTTTGGTTCGGATTGAAAAATTTTTAAACCAGCGGTTTACGGATTGGTTCGGTTCGGTTTACGGATTATTATATTTAAAAACAAATTTTTATCCACTTAAGTGAAAAAAAAAATAGTTTATTAAACAAATAGTATGAAGTGCTAGGGTGTAAGTTGTGACTCCATGGAACACATGCACTCCATAAAGGATTGAAAAATGAGGCACAATTAATTCTTGTATTTTTTAAAAAATACCTCGAATAATAATGCTACCATCATTCTAATTAAGAAACAAATCAAACATCTTACTTTCAAGAATAATGATGCTACCATAAAACAAAAATTTAAGAATAAAAGTATTAATAAATAAATTTAAGAACAAAAGTATTAATAAATAAATATATTAACAACAAATTTAAGAATAAAAATATTAACATACTAATAAAATTAAAAGAAAAATATAAATTTTTTAATAAAAATATATAATTTTTTAAATATAACGGTTCGGTTCGGTTTTACAGGTGCGGTTCGGATTAGCTCCTAAACCGAACCGTAAACCGTTTGGGGTGGGCCAATCCGAACCGCAAACCGAACCGTTAGAAAAAAAACCGTAAATTCGGTCCGGTTTGGTTCGGTTTGCGGTTTGGTCGGTTTTTTTGCCCACCCCTACTTACACCTCCACAAGTCCATGAAGATCAGGTTAAGTTGCAACTTGAGCGTGACAAAGAGAGAGCGAAGGGAAACACCACCTTGGGTGAGACTAGTGAGAGTGATGTATCTGGTGAGAAAAATACGGCCAAGGCCGTGGGAGTTCCCAAGGGGAATGTTAGTGCACGTGAGGGGGAAACAAAAGGGAGAGTTAAAAAGAGTTTCTACATGGGTGAGGGTGAAGCGAGGAAAATGTTCAAGGCTAGCAAGCTCATGCCATTGTTAGTCTATAAGGAGTCTCATATTTATTTTACTAACATTGGCCATTTGCATCCTGTGTCTATTTTATCTCTTTTACAAGATTATAGTGACGTACTGACAGATGACATACCTAGTGGGCTTCCACCCATTAGAGGTATTGAGCACCAGATAGACTTCATACCTGGGGCAGTCATTCCTAATAGATCGGCTTGTGGGAGCAATCCCGAGGAGACAAAGGAGCTACACAGGCAAGTACGGGAGTTGATGGACAAGGGGTATGTAAGGGAAAGCATGAGTCCTTGTGCAATACCAGTGCTTCTAGTTCCTAAGAAAGATGGGACGTGGCGTATGTGCGTTGATTGTCGAGCTATCAACAATATTACAGTAAAGTATCGTCACCCCATTCCTAGACTAGATGACATGTTGGATTAATTGCATGGTTCCAAAATTTTTAGTAAGATTGATTTAAAGAGTGGATACCATCAAATTCGCATGAGAGAGTGAGATGAGTGGAAAACTGCATTTAAGACTAAGTATGGCTTGTATGAATGGTTAGTTATGCCATTTGGTCTGTCAAATGCACCTAGCACATTTATTAGATTGATGAATCATGTTATGCGTGCATTTTTAGGTAAGTTTGTTGTGGTTTATTTTGATGACATCTTAGTTTACAGTAAAACAGTAAATGAGCATGTTATGCATTTGAAGCATGTTCTTGATGTGTTAAGGTAGGAAAAACTGTATGCTAACTTTGATAAGTGCACTCTTGTATGGATAGAATTGTTTTCCTTGGATTTATTGTGAATGCAAATGGCATCGAGGTAGATTTGGAAAAGGTGAAAGCAATTCAGGATTGGCCAACACCAACAACAGTGACAGAAGTCAGAAGCTTCCATGGATTAGCAAGCTTCTACCGTAGATTTTTCAAAGACTTCAATAGTATTGCATCACCACTGACTGAAGTAGTGAAGAAAACTGTTGGCTTCAAATGGGAAGAAGAGCAGGAGCGTGCATTCCAGGATCTTAAAATGAAGTTGTGCAATGCACCAATTTTGGCGTTACCCAACTTTGAGAAGACATTTGAGATTGAGTGTGACGCATCCGGGATAGGCTTTGGAGCGGAAAGAAAAGCGACCAATTGCCTAATTTAGCGAGTAGCTTAATGGAGCAATTTTGAGATACCCCACATATGACAAGGAGTTGTATGCACTAGTGAGAGCCCTTGAGACTTGGTAGCATTATTTGTGGCCTCGAGAGTTTGTGATCCAGACAGATCATGAATCATTGAAGCATCTGAAGGGCCAAGGTAAGCTGAACAAACGACACGCAAAAATGGTTAGAGTTTGTTGAGACATTTCCATATGTAATCCGCTACAAACAAGGTAAGGAAAACATTGTCGCCGATGCACTATCACGAAGGTATGCTTTACTTACTTTATTGAGTGCAAGAATGCTTGGGTTTGAATTTATTAAAGAACTTTATGATAGTGATATTGACTTTAGTACTATCTATGCTGCATGTGAAAAGTCTGCTTTTAGTAAATTCTACCTACATGATGGGTTTCTGTTTAGGGAGAATAGATTATGCATTCCTGTTTGTAGTATGCGTGAGTTGTTAGTGAGGGAAGCACATGAGGGAGGTTTAATGAGGCACTTTGGCATTGCCAAAACCTTAGAGGTATTGAGTGAACATTTTTATTGGCCTAAAATGCGGAGAGATATTGAGCGTTTGTGTGATAAATGCTTAACTTGTAAATAGGCTAAATCTAAGGTTATGCCTCATGGGTTGTATACACCATTGCCTATACCTAGTGAGCCATGGGTAGATGTATCGATGGACTTTATCTTGGGATTACCTTGGACTAATAAGGGTAGAGATTCCATCTTTGTAGGGGTTGATAGGTTCAGTAAGATGGCACACTTTATAGCATGTCATAAAACTGATGATGTGAAATCATGAGTTAGTTCAGGGCGAAAAATGCTCTCAACTTTTCTCTCAAATTTCCTTCTTTCTCTTCTTTCTTCTTGATCACTTCTAATCTTTTGGTGATTAAGATTTAATTATTAGTGTTTTTTTCTCTTCTTTTCTTCTTCTTATTAAATTCTTTCTCTTTGTTTTGAGTTTTTTTGATGGCGTCTTCTAGCCATGGGGATAAGGCCAAGGTTTCGGCCATGGTGGGAGTTGTCCCAGTTTCGGATTTGACCAATGGTGGAGTAGTACGAGATCACATTAACAAAAATGTTGGTGGTGATGTTTTACATTCGGCTATAGTGCTAAGTGATGGTGTTTATTCAGATCTGAACAAGATGCATAGTGATATTTTAAAGGACTAATCTAAAAACAAAAATTTTGGTGAGGCCAAGGATGGCTCGACCATTACTCTACATGACGAGATGAAGAATTCTTTAGAAATGGTGGTGGCTGATGTTGTTCATGATGTGTCTCCCTTATCTATAGCTGATGTTTCGACCTCCTCTGGTCTTCTTGCTAAAGGTAAGTTTTCAAAAGCTTCATTGGGTGTTATTGGAGATAAATCTCATGTTACTATATTGAAGCGTAATCCTAGTGACCTTGTTCCATCTCTTTCTTCTTCTGTGAATGGCAATGGTGATGTGCTAGAAGCTAGAATTGGTGTTAGATAGAGGTAATTCCTCTGGATTGTCAAATTTGGAGGAGGGAAAGTTTTTTGAATTTTCAAAGAGTATTAATGACATTCCTTTACTACCAAATCTGAAACAGAAAGTTGCTTCCCATTTACCTAAATTGAATTCGGTTGAGTTGGGCAATTTACGTGAATCAGCTATTAATGCCATTTATTGTTCCTTCTGATTTGGTAAATGAATATACTATTGATAATTCAAATTGTGTTAATGACCTGCCATGTGCGAATTTGGTAGTTAATGGAGAGAATAATCACATGCCATTGATTGCTTCTTCTGATTTGGAAAATGGAATTACTCTAGCTAATAAATCTGATTTCAAATCTGATCGTATTAAAGGGAGTATTAATGGGCAAATTGATAATGGTAATAAAGATTTGATTCCTTATGTTACGAATGTAAATATGGAAAGCTTTAATTGTGATTTCCCTCCTTTGCAAAGACATGATAAGCTTGGCATTAATGTGATGGGGCCGAATTTAAATGGGAGGGCTGATGTTAATTTTATTTCCAAAGATAAGTGTGGTGAGGTGGCATCTGAAGTGGTTGCTGACGTGGCACGTTTTAACCATGGTGTTGTGGATAAGTCTAAAAATGGAAAAAATGTGAATGGAACCTCTAGTTATGCGCATATTCTTGGTGGTTCAAATGGTGAGGGGAACCGGTTTTCTTCATCTAGCTCCGTTGCACTTGAGTTTATTAAACCAAATGTTATTGATAGACGTATTAAAGTTTGCCCTCCTTTGGATGTTGCGGAGGAAGGTAGTTTGTTGTGGAAGAATACTTTGGTTGGCAATTTTTTTGGCAAGAAACTTCCTTTCAAGGTAGTTAATTCTATTGCTCATAAGATATGAGGGAGATATGGATTGCGTGAGGTGTTATCTTTTGACAATGGATTTTTCTTCTTTAAATTTGATAACTTTCTAGATGCATGTGTGGTTATGGAGAGAGCTCCATGGCATATGGCCAATCGGCCATTAGTTCTTAAACATTGGCAACCTTGACATGAGTCCAACCACACCAGAGACATTACAGGATGCAGCTAACAACTTGGAAGAACCCATGCAATTGCCAACAGGGCCAATCATACGCCAAAGAGCAAAGAAGATCAGAGAGGCCTTTGCGGGTGACAAGAACTCACTTGGGTTGGAGACCAAGCAAACCCCAAGCATCTTTCTCAAAACCCCAAGAACTTTGAATACTGATTTTGTAGGAACAAAACCCAACCAAGATCAGCCCCTAACCACAATGAAACTCACGTCCATGATAACCACAAGCATGAAATCAGATTGTATTTTGCTAGCAATGGAGACGCCACTAAGTTGCCAAGCTTAGATAAGTCAATTTGAACTTGAAAAGGGGAATCCCTCCCTCAACAAGGTTTTGGCCATAGCCATGGAAAGCTCAAGCTTGTCTCTCTTTCAAATGTTGTATATTACGTTGGTTGTCTCCAAAATACAAAGAAGAGTCATATAATAAGGGTTACAAGAGAGTAAAAAGATTAAAATGACCCTAGAGCTAAAATTACCAAAAGCCCTAAGTCAAGCACCTCAACCACGACCATTCAGGTCCTTTTGCACCTAAATAAACTTAAAATAAAGATTAGAAGCTAATCTCACTTAAGCTAATTGAGGTGCTTACATGCTATAGTAAATTGACGTGCTTCCGGCTAAGTACAAATCTAAGCATAATTAAGCCTAATGGAATAGTCAACCATGCTAATTACATCATAAATAAAGTCAAAATGTCGAGCACAAATGACAAAAATGCCCCCATTTGGCCGAATTCAACATAGTCCCAAAATGGATGAAATCGGGTCAAAAAGGTGCTGATGCTGAAGCTGCTCTGCTATGCTTCAGTCTGAGCTGATATGGGTCAAATGAAATATCTTGGGGACCTCTCTGGTTATGCCCATATGTGTCTCTGGGGTGCACTTGACTTGGTTGATGCAACTGGTCACATAGCTCTGAGCTAGTCCCGCAAAGGCCTCTCTGATCTTCTTTGCTCTTTGGCGTGTGATTGGACCTGTTGACAACTGTATGGGTTCCTCCAAGTTGTTAGTTGCATCCTATAATGTCTCTGGTGTGGTTGGACTCATGTCATTCCCTCCTTGTTGAAAAAGATTCGACCTCGAATCTGAACCTGCATTAAAAATAAAATAAATCAGAAATATTAAACATTGCAGGAACGCCAAACTCACCAGGAAGATCAAGCTTGTAAGTATTGTCGTTGATCTGTTCCAAGACTTGAAATGGACCATCTCATCTTGGTTACAACTTGGATCTTTTCCTCTTGCATATAAAGGCACACTCAATTGCCGGGGTCAAACACAATGCATTGGAAACCTATTTTTCTCACCAACTCTGCCTTTCCCTTATCATTCATACTCCCAAGCTTAATAACAATCAAAGATAATAAATCCATAGGAGTTAAAGAATTAGAATCATAATCAATCTCATAAGGCAAGTAAAAACTAGAAGAATGAATGCATCTATTATATGCAAACTCTAGCCCCGCTATTGCGTCTGTGATCTTCTTAGTTCTTTGGCGTGTGATTGGGCCTGTTGGCAATTGTAAAGGCTCTAATGTTCCTTGGGTGACTGCATTCATGTCAAATGTTGTCCATTGGATCATGTCATTCTCCCTCTCTTGAAATGGATTCGTCCTTGAATCCGAACCCGGATCATAGATAGTTATGACAAAATCAATTGGATGATTATATTGAAATATAAAAGAATCAAACTTGACCACAGACTCTGAAATCAGACCCTGAAACTTAACCTTTGAAATCAGACTCTGAATTCAGACCTTGAAATCAGCCTCTGAAATCAGACCCTGAAATCAGCCTCTGAAATCAGACCCTGAAATCAGCCTTTGAAATCAGACCCCGAAATCAGACTCTGAAAACAAACCCTGAAACTTAGCCTCTGAATTCAGACCCTGAAATCAGACTCTGAAATCAGACCCTGACCAGTAGCCTCTGAAATCATACCCTGACCAATAGCCTCTGAAATCATACCCTGACCAATAGCCTCTGAAATCAGACCCTGAAAAACCAGCCTCTGAAATCAAAACCTAAATCAGCCTCTGAAATCAGAACCATAGTATCCGCATCTGACGTTATAAAAAAAAATGAAAAAAGTGAAATTTTTTGGTTGAATTTAGTTCGTTCCATATTATCATTTAGGTGCCCGTGGAGGGTATTCCATCAAAATTTCTATAGAGGTGCCAAATTTTCTCCCGAAATTGCATACGACCGTGAATTTGCATGCTTATTTTTTTTTCCATTGTGCTAATTATTTACTTCTTTATTCTAATTACTCTAGCTTAAGTATTATTGATTGAGTCTTCATCATTGCTATTCCTGTTCGCATTTTGTTTCCGCCTGCCATATATATATATTATTGGGTCTGTTGTGTTTCATGCTAGCTTGAGGACTACACTTGGTTTTGTATTCTTGGATTGAGTGTGATTAACATTTGAATTGAGGAAGAACTCAAGAGTGGTAAAAGGCAGTGATTGTGAGCACAGTATCGGGTAAAAGCCAATAGAGTGCAAACACGAGTGGAGTGATATCATTCGAGTGTAAACACGTGAGATTGTGAGGATTTACATATTTACTTTACTTTCTTGTTATTTCTAATATGTTTGTTTAGTGTTGGGATGGCAGGTCTAACCACTGATGAAATGCTTTGAGGCTTTGGATAGGAAATTTACAGATATGATGGAGAACATGAATACTGCTTTGGAGAGATTGTCCAAAAGTGTAGAGAATTATTCAAACTGGTAGCGATCCCAGAGCACCACCACCCCAGCATATACCACCACCTCATAATGTACCACCTCACCGTGTACCACCACAGTATGTACCGCCAGATGAAAAGGAAGCTGAAAATGAGTTTGATGATTCTAATGGTCTTGATGATGTTGAGGAGAGATTTCAGCCCGGGTATGATATGAGGGCCTAATAGGAGGTTTGATAGGAGGAATGATAGGAGGGATAGACGGTTTGATGATAGAGGTGCATTTGATGCCAGAAGAGGGGATTATGATAAGAGGGGATATGGTAGACGAGGAGATGTAGATGGTGATCTAGGTAGCATCAAGATCAAGATACCAACATTCCATGACAAGAATGATCCTGAAGCTTATTTAGAATGTGAAAAGAAAATAGAATTGATTTTCAACTATCATCACTACTCAGACGAGAAGAAGATCAATCTGGCAACAATTGAGTTTACCGATTATGCTATGATTTGGTGGGATCAGCTTGTCTCTACTCGGAGGAGAAATTATGAGAGACTGATTCAGACATGGGTAGAACTTAGAGGTCTCATGAGAAAGAGATTTATACTCGGCCATTACTATAGGGAATTGTATCAGAAACTACAACATCTATATCAGGGGACTAAGAGTGTTGAGGACTATTACACCGAGATGGAAGTTGCCATGATCAGGGCAAATGTAGTTGAGGATCCAGAAGCTACTATGGAACAGTTTCTAGGGGGCTTGAATAGAGAGATTGCAAACATGGTGGAGTTGCATCACTATGTTGATTTGGAGGATATGCTTCACATGGCTATCAAGGTAGAAAGACAACACAAGAAAAGGTCAACATCCTGATTTGATACTCATGCTACTTCTGCATGGAAGGGAAAATGAGTTCAAAATGAGAAGCGAGATGGAGGCTTTGACAAGCCTATAGGCGAGTTCAGTGGAGGCTTTAATAAGCCTAGGGCCGAACCTAGTGCCAAGGGTAAAGAGGCTGCAGAACCGAGCAAAAATAGACCAAAACCTGAGGGTGTGGCTACTAGAACTAAGGATGTAAAGTGTTTCAAATGTTTGGGCATGGGACACTATGCTTCACAATGTCCCAATAGGCGTACCTTAGTGATTGATAAAAAGAGTGGAGAGGTGTACTCTACCGATAGTGAGGTTGAGGAGGAGATGCCAGAGTTGGAGGATGCTAGTGACCATGAGGGAGCTGCATACCCGCTGAATAACTTATCCTTAGTTGTCAAGCATGCTTTGAGTGCACATGTTGTAGAGGATTAGAGTGTGCAGCAGATGGAGAACATATTCCATACTAGGTGATGTGTGAATGGCAAGGGGTGTAGTATGATCATAGATGGGGGCAGTTGTACTAATGTTGCTAGCATAGCTTTGATTGAGCGATTAGGGTTGAGTTGCTTGAGACACCCGAAGCCTTACAAGTTGCAGTGGTTAAATGATTGTGGGGAAATAAGTGTGACAAAGCAAGTATTGTTGAGCTTTACCATTGGGCCATACACAGATGATGTCCTATGTGATGTGATACCGATGCATGCAGGACATATTCTTATGGGCAAACCGTGGCAGTTTGATAATAAGGTTATTCATGATGGGTTCAAGAACAAGTATTCTTTTCAGCATAAGGAAAACCCATTACATTATACCCACTTACACCTACACAAGTCCATGAAGATCAGGTTAAGTTGCAACTTGAGCGTGACAAAGATAGAGCGAAGGGAAACACCACCTTGGGTGAGACTAGTGAGAGTGATGTATCTGGTGAGAAAAATACGGCCAAGGCCGTGGGAGTTCCCAAGGGGAATGTTAGTGCACGTGAGGGGGAAACAAAAGGGAGAGTTAAAAAGAGTTTCTACATGGGTGAGGGTGAAGCGAGGAAAGCGTTCAAGGCTAGCAAGCTCATGCCATTGTTAGTCTATAAGGAGTCTCATATTTATTTTACTAACACTGACCATTTGCTTCCTGTGTCTATTTTATCTCTTTTACAGGATTATAGTGACGTACTGACAGAGGACATACCTAGTGGGATTCCACCCATTATAGGTATTGAGCACCAGATAGACTTCATACCTGGGGCAGTCATTCCTAATAGATCAGCTTATAGGAGCAATCCCGAGGAGACAAAGGAGCTACAAAGGCAAGTACGGGAGTTGATGGACAAGGGGTATGTAAGGGAAAGCATGAGTCCTTGTGCAGTACCAATCCTTCTAGTTCCTAAGAAAGATGGGACATGGCGTATGTGCGTTGATTGTCGAGCTATCAATAATATTACAGTAAAGTATCGTCACCCCATTCCTAGACTAGATGACATGTTGGATGAATTGCATGGTTCCAAAATTTTAGTAAGATTGAATTAAAGAGTGGATACCATCAAATTCGCATGAGAGAGGGAGATGAGTGGAAAACTGCATTTAAGACTAAGTATGGCTTGCATGAATGGTTAGTTATGCCATTTGGTCTGTCAAACGCACCTAGCACATTTATGAGATTGATTGGATATGATGGCTACAGTTGCTTCCATTATTTTTGATTCTTCATGGCGATGGCCCCCTTCTAAGTCTGCCGCCCTTGTTGATTTGGCTCGGACCCATATCCGAATCCTTCTAGTATGAGGGAGGATGAGTTGGTTTGGGAGGATGATAGTAGAGGGAGATTTTCAGTGGATAGTGCCTGGAATGCTATGCGGGCAAGGGAAACCTTGGTGCATCGGTCTCGAGTTGTTTAGTTCCGTAAGGCCATTCCCCGCCATTCCTTTTTGCTTTAGATGTCTATTCAGGGAGGCCTTGTACTCAGGATAGTTTGATGAGGTTCGGTATCTCTACTTGCTCGCAATGTGTTCTATGTGATTGTTCATGTGAGGATATTGATCATCTTTTCTTCCAGTGTATCTTCTCTTCGAAGGCTGGTTGGTTGTGCTGGCTATGTGTGGGTTAGATTGGAGTTGCCGAGATTGGCCTCAGACTGTTGAGTGGATGTGTCAGTTTTCTTACGCCTCTTTACGTCATCTCCTTGTTCGGTTGTCTTTTGATGCATCAGTTTACCATATTTGGAGGGAGAGGAATGCTCGTACTCATGATGCACCTTTTCGGCCTATTTCTGTTCTGCTTAGTGATATTGTTTTTGATGTTCGGAATCGTGCTAGCTTTTTACGGAAGGTGAATCCATCTTATGACAATAAATGGCTTCACCTATCCTGGTACTTGCCCGATGACATCTTCTGTTGATCTTTTTTTGCTTGTAGCCTTTCGGCTTTTCTTCTAGGAGGGCTTGTCCTCTCTAGTTGTCTGGGGTATGCTCATTTGCGCTTGTATAGTTTTCTTTGGTTAATACACTTACTTTATCCAAAAAAAATATCATCATCACCAAATTTATGAGATTGTATTCCCAAAATAATTTGATAATATTTTCGCCCAAATAAACATTAGTTGTTTCCCTATTTGAAGATCCCTTCAAATCACTATAAAGAGAAGCTATTTTTCCTCCTCTTTGGACGATAATTTGAAAGAGAAAAACCCTAGCAAGACCGAAAACAACCAGCCATCACCAGAAAAATCAACCATCAAAACAACACCAAATCACCGAAAAAAACCCTAGAGCATCACCAAAAAACAGAGGAACAATCACCAGAAAAATCACCGAGAATCAACAAGAAAACCGAGACAAAAAATAACCAGAAAAATTACACAAAAACAACCAAACAGCAACCAAAAAATAAAAAAAAATAGCAGCCAAAAATAACCAAAAACTGAAGCCAAAAACAACCAAAGACAGCAGCCAAAAACATCAGCAAAAAACAACCAAAAACATCAGCCTAAAGCAACCAGAAAACAACAAAACAACATCCAAAAATAACCAGAAACAACAATCAGAAAATAGCAAAACAGCAACCAGAAAACAGTAAAACAGCAACCAGAAACAACGAACCAGTGATCCTTTCGGCGACGACCTAACGCACTTCCGAGAAAGCAACTTAAAAGGTAAGACCTGAGGGCACCCTTACCACATTTATTTTCATAATTCCGGACGCTGCATGCCTGGCTGGACGTGAAATACGTCCAGCCGGGTATACGAACTCCTACATCAAAGATGGTCAAATTTCTAGTCACATTTTTTTCTTTCTTTGGCATTTTGTTATTTTTTTTTTATCTATTTATTCACTTTTATTGTTGTTTTATTGTTTCGTCCTTATTTTATTTATTTTTTGTTCATGTTGATGATTATACGCATATGCATTGTTATATGTTTTCATGTCTATTTTTTATCCCTTTACATTGCATTGATGATTATGTATGTTATTATCCCTTGCGGTATATCGGATGGAAACCCAGACGTAAATTCCGTAGCTGAATCCGAATGGACGGTAGTGCGGTCTATACTTGGGATACAACTCCACGTGCCACTCGGGAAATACTCATATATGCGTGATTCACCCCATTTTTTGTTTGCTATTTATTTATTGACGATTTTCCTACTTTTGATTATTTATTATAATTTTCATTATCGCATCTCATATTTCTTAATTTAATGTGCTTTTAGAACTACGTTATTGTGATTATTATTTTGGTTGGGTATGTTATTACATTTTTATTCGCTTTTATGCATGAATTACATTAAGACTTGGCTATACCATTGTGTGAACCCGTCCATTATACCGGCATAAGTAAGGGACTATTCTGAACCCAACGGTTTGAGGTCTTCCCTTGAGAGGGGTGAGTGCAGCCTTAAATAAATATTTCCCAGTTCATACTGGGTGGCGACTCCTTTATTCTCCGGTTTAGTCCCTCGTGGGCTAATCTGTACTCTCTATGGGCTGTGAGCCCAACAGTGTCGTGGTCACCGAACATCATAGGCATAGCGGTAAACCTCGCTTCACTCCTACAGATGGAGACTCCACTGGGGATATAGAATCAACCCCGAAATAATGCCTTGTAGTGTCTGTGGCTTTGGCTTTGACTAACCAAGTCTCATATATTTTGCATACCCTTCTTACCCCGATGGCGTCATGCATCGTGAAGTCGCTTTCACTCAAGGCGGCGGATGGTTATGTGATGATAACCATCACTCGTTGGCACGTACCCTAGGGTATAAAAAAGGCGAGCTCACTTGGTCGCTCGAACCCTTGAGTGGGGAGACCTAGTTGTGTGCAACCGTTCGCATGAGAGCCTTATCCATACCCTTGTAAGCCCACATACGAACCATAGTTATGTGTCCTATAGAAGCTACCCGCATGCTTGTGTTTGGACCCATTATCATTGGATCCATTTGGACTTCTCGTCATAGGATACGAACTTGTTAGGCCACTTAAACTGGGATGAGTTTGTATCTTATGATGATTGGGCCAAAAGTTTTCAAAGTAACGATGGACCATCTTGTGTTTGGGCCCCCTATCATTTAAAGTTATTTAGCCACCTTTATCGCAAAAGTGTAAACCTGTTGGGCCTTTTCAATTGGGATAAGTTTACACCTCGCGATAATCTGATTGAACGCTTTAAAATGATAACGGGCCAACTTGTATGAAAACCTTGATGGGCTTAGAAGGTCCAAACATGATCCGAATATGCCAGATGCATGAGTCTGATATCCGCACTGGCTTTCATCTAGGAAGGGTACGCCTTGTTATGGCATATTTGTATACTTTTGGATATCTCCAAGTCCATCCCCACCACAACCGTGATTACCGAGGGCCCAATTCGTCGTTTCTAGACAATGGCACGATCCCCATAATAGACTTAGTCAATCTTGTAAATGGGCAGTCTTTCTCTTTTACTGATGAAGAAGGACTGAGATAGCCAAGGTTCACCCATGTAGCCTAGGAGAGAACGATTTTATGTACCCCACATTGGTGCATAAAATGAGCCATACATATGGCATAAATGGACTTACCACGGGTGTGGGAGGAATAAGGTCGGAAGGGTATATGCTGTTTTGATAACCACATGCATACACGCATCATGCTAACCCATTGTCTTAACAGCAATCATAGATATACGTTGGGTTAGAGAATAAGGAAGACTTGTCAAGAAGTGACATGATCCAAGGGACAACATTTGACATGAATGCAGTCACCCAAGGAACATTAGAGCCTTTTCAATTGCCAACAGACCAATCACACGCCAAAGAGCTAAGAGATCACATATGCAATAGCGGGGCCAGAGTTTGCATATAATAGATGCATTCATCCTTCTAGTTTTTACTTGTCTTATGAGAGTGATTATGATTCTAATTCTTTAACTCCTATGGATTTATTATCTTTGATTCTTATTAAGCTTGGGAGTATGAATGATAAGGGAAAGGCAGACTTGGTGAGAATAATAGGTTTCCAACGCATTGTGTTTGACCCCGGCAATTGGTGGCTTTATATGCAAGGGGAAAAGATCCAAGCTACAATCGAGAGGAGATGGACCTTTTCAAGTCTTGGAAAGGATCAATGACAATGCATATAAGCTGGATTTTCCAGGTAAGTACAACAACGTATCTGCTACTTTTAATGTTTGACTTAACTCATTTTGATGCAGGTTCAGATTCGAGGTCGAATCCTTTCAACAAGGAGGGAATGACATGATTCCAACCACACCAGAGACATTACAGGATGCAGCTAAAAACTGGAGGAACCCATGCAGTTGCCAAGCGGTCCAATCACACGCCAAAGAGCAATGAAGATCAGAGAGGCCTTGCGGGACTAGCTCAGAGCTATGTGACCAGTTGCAGCAACCAAGTCAAATGCACACCAAAGACACATATGGGCATAACCAGAGAGGTCCCCAAGCTATTTCATTTGACCCAATCAGCTCAGACTGAAGCATAGCAGAGCAGCTTCAGCACCAGCACCCTTTGACCCGATTTCACCCATTTGGGACTATGTTGAATTCGGCCAAATGGGGGCATTTTTGTCATTTGTGCTCGACATTTTGACATTATTTATGATGTAATTAGCATGGTTGACTATGCCATTAGGCTTAATTATGCTTAGATCTGTACTTAGCCGGAGCACGTCAATTTACTATAGCATGTAAGCACCTTAATTAGCTTAAGTGAGATTAGCTTCTAATCTTTGTTTTAAGTTTATTTAGGTACAAAAGGACCTTAATGGTCGTGGTTGAGGTGCTTGACTTAGGGCTTTTGGTAATTTTAGCTCTAGGGTCATTTTAGCCTTTTTACTCTTTTGTAACCCTTATTATATGACTCTTCTTTGTATTTTTGGAGAACCAACGTGATATACAGAATTTTGAAAGAGAGAAAAGCTTGAGCTTTCCATGGCTATGGCCAAAACCTTGTTGAGGGAGGGATTCCCCTTTTCAAGTTCAAATTGACTTATCTAAGCTGGCAACTTAGTGGGTGGTTGGGTGGTTTCTCCAACTTTCAAAAAAAAAAAAAAAAAAAAAAAAAAAAAAAAAAAAAAAAAAAAAAAAAAACTTAGTGGCGTCTCCATTGCTAGCAAAATACAATCTGATTTCATGCTTGTGGTTATCATGGACGTGAGTTTCATGGTGGTTAGGGGCTGATCTTGGTTGGGTTTTGTTCCTACAAAATCAGTATTCAAAGTTCTTGGGGTTTTGAGAAATGCTTGGGGTTTGCTTGGTTTCCAACCCAAGTGAGTTCTTGTCATTTGGTATCATGAGCTTAGGGTTCTGAGGTCTGATTTCCTATCCTTTGTGTTGTTTAATCTTGTATTCATCTTTGTTTTTGTGTTGTTTTGTTGATTTCGGCCATTAGGAATTTGTCCTCAAGTTTCGGCCATTGGTGTTCTTGTGTGTTTCTTGTTGTTTCTTGCAGATTTGTAATCCTTGTTGCATGAATAACAATCTGTCCTTTAGTAGTTTGTGCTAATTTTGAGTATTTCTTTGAGTTAAGCTTTGGCTACTTAGGTCAAAATTGGGGCTTTTGTTTCTTTGCTTGAATCAAGTGTTTAGTTGTTAATTGTATGTTACTATGACGTGTTTAACATTGTTATTAAGTTATTAGTTTCAAAAATCCAAAAAAAAAAAAAAAATCAGATCAGATTCGACCTAGTGAGATTTATTGACATATCTTGTCTTGCTATTGTTGAATACATGCAATTAGAGTTGTTTCCATAGGTATTATTCATATCAACTTTGCAAAAATCAGAATTGACATCATTCATCTTGGTATTTACGTGAGCTTACTTGTTTGCATTCTTGTGAAGTTAGCACAATCTTGTGAGTTTGAGTGAAAAGAAAGAAAGATTGAGTGCATTATTGATGAATGTGAATGTGTAATTGATGAAACAAATCTGAATGCACCAAAGTTGGTGATTGGAGTGAGTTGTATCATTGTTATCTTGCTGATTTGTGTTGTTAATGTTGAAGAATCAAGTGAAGCAAGGTTGAGTGCAACAAATTTGCACTAAATTCGTGTGTATCCAAGCAAGTATCACTTGCCACCTCTTGAAATATTGTTATTATAAGTGAAGAGGCAATAAATTCATCATTAGCTTGACATGGGAACTTGTGTGTAATCATTTGTTTTTAAGGTGCTTGAAGAGGCAAGTAGCTGCATCACCTAGTTGCTTACAAAACTATTTACTTAGCTTGTAATTTGACTTGGCTGAATTGGAAATTGAGTTAGTTACATTGTAACTAGATCATTTTACTCATTTGCAAGTTGAAAGGTAGACATTACCACATTGCCGAATTGATTATATGAGTTACATTCCATTTGAGTTGTATTTACATGTATTGCAAGTGCTAAGGATATATAACTTGAAAATTACCGAATGTGGTAATCTTGTTATTTGCATTGTATTTCATTGGCTTTGTATACACTTTGAGTGTGAGAGACAAAAGAAAAGAGTGGAAAAAAGAGTTAAAAAAAAAGGAAAAAGAAAAGAAAAGAAAAGAGTGAGACAAAAACAATAGCGAGTGATCACAAGATTGGCTAATTGTCACATTGAGTGCTTGCTTGTTTGTTTGCGCATTTAGCTAACTCGTCTTTTTTCTTATTCCGTGCACTCTAGCTTAAGTCTCTTTGATTGAGTCTTCGTGATTACTATTCTTATTCGCATTATTCCACCTGCACTATATACATTATTGGTTCTTTGTGTTTCTGCTAGCTTGTGGACTACACCTTAGTTGACCATTCTGGGAATTGAGTTGATTTGTAATTGAATTGAGGAAGAACTCAAGAGTGGTAAAAGGCAGTGATTGTGAGCACAATATCGGGTAAA
This sequence comes from Zanthoxylum bungeanum, assembly GCA_019454045.1. Taxonomy (NCBI): domain Eukaryota; kingdom Viridiplantae; phylum Streptophyta; class Magnoliopsida; order Sapindales; family Rutaceae; genus Zanthoxylum; species Zanthoxylum bungeanum. Next base: position 113,277 of record SKCR01029616.1, on the reverse strand, counting down.
AGCCAATAGAGTGCAAACACGAGTGGAGTGATATCATTCGAGTGTAAACACGTGAGATTGTGAGGATTTACATATTTGTTTTGTTTTTTATTTTTTCTGATATGTTTGTTTAGTGTTGAGATGGCAGGTCCAAGTTTAACTATTGATGATAAGATCGAGGTTTTGGATACTTTCAAAAGTGATATCCAAGATATTATGAGTGATTATAGAAGATCTTATGAGAAATGGAAAAAGACTTGGAAGGTAACTAAATATGCAGTGAATGAAGAGAGTACTCAACAACCAAAAACTATTAAAGTTGTTGTAATGAAGTGAGAAGCACTTGTGATGTTGAGTGCATAGCGAATGAAAACACTTGTGAGGCCTTGAATGTTGTGAATTGTGTTATAAGTGACATGGTGAGTGAAAATGCTTGTGAGACCGTGAGCATTGAGGGAGTAAACACTTGTGAGGTAGTGTGCTTTGAGGTTGAAAAACATAGTGAAGTTGATCAGGTGTGTGAGGAGGTCTTTGCAAGTATGGTTGAGATAGTGGCCATGAGTGATGATGAAGTTGTGAGAGCTGGTGAAAAGAAAGTAGATGTGGTAGTGAAGTTTTTCCATAACATTTTCTCTATTGTTTATGCTTTTTCATCGCAGGTACAAGTGGTCAAGTATGATTCTTTATATTTCAATATCATCGTCCATTGATTTTGTCATAACTATCTATGATCGGGGTTCGGATTCGAGGACGAATCCATTTCAAGAGAGGGAGAATGACATGATCCAAGGGACAACATTTGACATGAATGCAGTCACCCAAGGAACATTAGAGCCTTTGCAATTGCCAACAGACCCAATCACACGCCAAAGAGCTAAGAAGATCACATACGCAATAGCGGGGCCAGAGTTTGCATATAATAGATGCATTCATCCTTCTAGTTTTTACTTGTCTTATGAGATTGATTATGATTCTAATTCTTTAACTCCTATGGATTTATTATCTTTGATTCTTATTAAGCTTGGGAGTATGAATGATAAGGGAAAGGCAGACTTGGTGAGAATAATAGGTTTCCAACGCATTGTGTTTGACCCCGGCAATTGGTGTGGCTTTATATGCAAGGGGAAAAGATCCAAGCTACAATCGAGAGGAGATGGCCTTTTCAAGTCTTGGAAAGGATCAATGACAATGCATATAAGCTGGATTTTCCAGGTAAGTACAACGTATCTGCTACTTTTAATGTTTCTGACTTAACTCATTTTGATGCAGGTTCAGATTCGAGGTCGAATCCTTTTCAACAAGGAGGGATGACATGAGTCCAACCACACCAGAGACATTACAGGATGCAGCTAATAACTTGGAGGAACCCATGCAGTTGCCAAGCGGTCCAATCACACGCCAAAGAGCAATGAAGATCAGAGAGGCCTTTGCGGGACTAGCTCAGAGCTATGTGACCAGTTGCAGCAACAACCAAGTCAAATGCACACCAAAGACACATATGGGCATAACCAGAGAGGTCCCCAAGCTATTTCATTTGACCCAAATCAGCTCAGACTGAAGCATAGCAGAGCAGCTTCAGCACCAGCACCCTTTTGACCCGATTTCACCCATTTTGGGACTATGTTGAATTCGGCCAAATGGGGGCATTTTTGTCATTTGTGCTCGACATTTTGACATTATTTATGATGTAATTAGCATGGTTGACTATGCCATTAGGCTTAATTATGCTTAGATCTGTACTTAGCCGGAAGCACGTCAATTTACTATAGCATGTAAGCACCTTAATTAGCTTAAGTGAGATTAGCTTCTAATCTTTGTTTTAAGTTTATTTAGGTACAAAAGGACCTTAATGGTCGTGGTTGAGGTGCTTGACTTAGGGCTTTTGGTAATTTTAGCTCTAGGGTCATTTTAGCCTTTTTACTCTTTTGTAACCCTTATTATATGACTCTTCTTTGTATTTTTGGAGAACCAACGTATATACAGAATTTGAAGAGAGAAAAGCTTGAGCTTTCCATGGCTATGGCCAAAACCTTGTTGAGGGAGGGATTCCCCTTTTCAAGTTCAAATTGACTTATCTAAGCTTGGCAACTTAGTGGCGTCTCCATTGCTAGCAAAATACAATCTGATTTCATGCTTGTGGTTATCATGGACGTGAGTTTCATGGTGGTTAGGGGCTGATCTTGGTTGGGTTTTGTTCCTACAAAATCAGTATTCAAAGTTCTTGGGGTTTTGAAAAGATGCTTGGGGTTTGCTTGGTTTCCAACCCAAGTGAGTTCTTGTCAAGAAGAGATTAGAAAGCATGAATGCGTCAGGCAGTGAAGGTTCTCGCATGGATCAATTGGAGACTAACATCACCAAAATTACCGAACAACTACAAGCTTTGACCAACGCTGTGGCCAATCTGACAATACCCCGCACAGTGGGAACATAAAACAACGAGGATGGAAGGCATGAGGAGCCCCCTGAATAGGGTGAGCGAAGAAATCTCTATTTTTGATGATGACATGGCTGAGTATGCCGCGAGAAGGATAGTCGGGCCTCAGGCAGAGTTACAGAAACTCAAAGAACAAGTAGAGTCAATTACCCGCACGATGAATGAAAAACATGAAGATCTATTAGACTATGATGCGATGACTTTCGAAGAACAGCTGCCTCCCCAATTTAAGATGCCTAACATAGCCAAGTTCAACGGAAATGGAGATCCTAAGGTCCATCTCCGACAATATGTTTCAGTGATGAGTTCAATGGGTTTTTCGAAGCGCCAGGTGCAGAAGATATTCATGATGTCACTGGAAGGGGGTGCCGGTAGTATGGTATCATGGTCGTGAGAGAAAGGTCAAGGATAACTGGAGGGCATTAGCGGAGGTCTTCTTGAACCAATATGTCACGGACATGGAGATAGACTTGTCGCTCCACGACTTAGAAAACACCAAACAGAAGCTAGAAGAGACCTTCAAAGATTATGTGGATCGCTGGAGAAGCCAGCTCTTGAAGATGCAGGCACGGCCCTCGGAGAATGACCAAATTAAGATGATCATTAAGGGCACCAAGCCCTCCATTTATAACAAGCTGAGAAGGATGACCTCCATGATTAGCGACTTTCGACAGTTAAGGGAAACAGTCATGGATATCGAGGAAGAGGAAGCCGAGAACAGAAAGTTTTATGGCCAAATAGAAAGACCATTGGGGGATCTTTAGGGGCCAAGCTCACTCCTACTGAGGTCGCCGCCATCAGAAACATGTGATTCTCCAATTTTGGTAGACCTTTGTCAAAGGTGTTTGAAAAACTGAAGAGGTAGGGAATCCTAAAACCGTTAGAACCTAAACAACTTCCAAACCCTGTGCCACACCACTTCGACCTAAGCCTATACTGTCACTTCCATCAGTAAAAAGGCCAAGAAACTGACAAATGCACCCACCTTAGGCATGACATCCAAAACCTCATTGACACCAATAAGATATATGACCCGGAAAAAGAACAATCCAACACACACAGAAACCCTCTACCCAACTACCACTTCGTTCCACCACCCACCTACATGATCAACTCCGGCCTACCTGAAAGCTTTGTCCTCAAAAATCTCAACCACCAAGCTTCTTGCATGGGGATATGGGATAGCAGCAGTGAAAATGAAACAGAGCAGGGGAGAGACTTCTGGGAAAACTTCTCGAGCAGTGACGAAGAGGAGGTAAATAGGATGACTCACAGTTGACATTTTTACAGTGATGTAACGGAGAAAGGCAAAAAAGTGATAAAAGAAGGCCTAGAGGTGACGGAGAATACGTATAACACCGATGGGGATACTGTGTTGCGTCAATTGAAGAAGACACGGGCACAAGTGAGCATATGGGAGTTATTATGCGCCTCTCAAGAGCACAAGCGTTCCATGATAGAAGCTCTGAGCAAGATAATGGTACCTGAAGATGCAAACCGACAATGTTCGTAGGGTCGGTACAGCAAGAGGATAGGCAGATGATAACATTCTCTAAAGAAGAGCTCACGATAGATGAGAGGAATCACAACAAGCTGCTATTCATAAAAGCGGAAGTAGAAGGCAAGAAGACATCTTGTGTGATGGTGGATGATGGTTCATCTATCAATATGTGCCATTTGAAGATTCTGTCAAGGTTGGGTATACGGACAACAGATTTAAGCCCCTTCAGCATGACTATCAAAGCATATGACGATAGCAAACGGGGAGTTGAAGGTACTTTCATCATAGTAGTCAAAGTGGGCCCGATAGAAGACGAGATGGAGTTCACAGTGCTTGATATCCCAGCTACATTTGCACTATTATTGGGGAGGCCATGGTTTCATAGACTTGGGGGCGTGCCATCCACTTTGCACAGGTTATTAAGTTCCCACATTGAGAGGAAGTCGTCACCATCAGGGCTGAAGTGGACAATAATGTGGCTGCTTTGGATATACAACATTTCACAAGGTTCCAAGTGGCGGCAAACTTCGAAGAATGGGTGGACCCTAAAGTGGCTAGAATCATGGAAAGAATGAAATATGAGTCAGACACAAGCTTGAATGCTAGAGGCCTGGGAATTAGAGCACTGCTAGATTTCAAGGGACAGACCACTAAGAGAGGATTGGGGTATAAATCCGATGGGAATGAGCCGAAGACCAAGAAAAAATGGATGAAGCTGATGGAATACTTTGTTAAAGCCACAGGATATCAATGAGAGCTTGAACCCGTAGAATTCAATGGGATCATAGTACCGGGATTCGAAATCTTCAAGGATGTGATGGGCAAAGAACCACAAGCAGAGGAAGTTGCAAAAGAGGAAGATAAATGGGAAGAAAAACTACTGCAGTGGGAGAATCTGACGCTCGAAGAAAGCAAGAAGACGGAAGAAGACAATACTACAAATTACGAAGATGTTTATTTTCCTGACTTATTTGATTGTAATCTTGTATTTATTAATAATAAAGACATTGATTTTGCTTACTTGTTCGAGTATTTTCTTGTTAGTCTGCATCATAACATGCATGACATGAGTATATTTGACATTAACTCAACAAAGAAAAATGTATTTAATCTTGGTACATGTGAAAACCCCAAGGAAATTTCAATTGCAAGTGAGGTTACCTCTGATGAGCGGAAAGAATTAGAGAGAATATTAATAAAATATGCAAAATTATTCGCCTGGTCCTATGAAGACATGCCAAGAGTAGACAGAGGTATTGCCCAGCACATGATACCAACTTATCCGAACATGAGGCCAGTAAAATAGAAGCTCCGAAGCATGAGGCCATAATGGGCTGAAAAGGTTAGGGAAGAAGTCAAGAAGCAGATAGATGTGGGGTTCTTAGAGGTGGTGGAGTACCCCGAGTGGTTAGCCAATATTGTGCCGGTACCGAAGAAAGATGGAAAGGTCAGAATGTGCGTGGATTATAGGGACCTCAACAAAGCTTGCCCAAAGGATGATTTTCCCCTACCCCACATAGACATATTGGTTGATAGCGCGACTTTATATGTTATGTACTCATTCGCGGTTGGATTCTCAGGATATAACCAGGTCTTCATGGCAGAAGAAGACAAGCATAAGACTGCCTTCGTCATTGAGTAGGTGACGCGGAACTCACTTGGAAGTTTAAGGCCAAGCAAACCCTCGCAACGGATAGAACCCCAAGCACCGCGAATTTGATTTTGTAGGAACAAAACCCTTTCAAGGCCACAAAGAAGACCCACAAAGAATTTGTCCTTGAGAACCCTTAAGCTGATTCCTTGTAGTGTTCTGCTAGCACGGAGACTCCACTAAGGTTGCCACACCTTAGATAAGTCGATTGCATGAAATAAGAGGAATCTCTCACTTAAGCAATTTTTGGACAAAACCAAGCTTTCAAGAAGAAGCTAATTTCGAATTTGATCATTTTTTTCATTAAGAAAGAAATGTTACAATATATAGTACAATGAAGGAAACCCTAATAGGTGTGAAAATACCATAACACCCTAACTTACTATTTAAAGGCTATGCCCTTAATAGTCATTTAACAACCTAGACAACTTTCCAAGAAATTCAAAAGTAATAGAAACTTAATCAAAAGCTTTTCCAAGAAATTCAATAAATGAAAAACAACAAAATCACAAAAATCCAACAAAGGTGCCTAATAAGTCAACAAAATGTGACAATTATTCCCAAAATTGTCTAAAGTTGTCTCCTTGCACCAAAAGCTCCTAAATTTCGTGGCCTTCATGTAACTAGGCCCAAATTATGTGTCTCAAGCCCATTAAGTCTTGTCTTGGCCGAATTTTTGGTGTCGGACTTGATTCGGCTAGATTCGTCAAAAAGGCACTCGACTTCTAAATTGCTGGTGCGTCAATCTGGTATGATTTAGGTCAAGTGAAATAGCTTTGGACCCACTCTATAGAAGCCCTCATGTGTTGCCATTATGCCCTGGAGTTGTGTGTCACACTCGATCATGGCATTTTGTGCTAGGGCCATTGCGTCTCTGATTTTCTTAGCTTTTTGGCGTGTGATTGGCCTTGATGGCATTTACAAAGGCTCCACCATCTTGCTGGTCATCACATCTAATGTTCTTTGAGTGGCTGGATTTGTGTCAATAGGGTACATATTGTTACAAGGTGATGCCATTTGGACTTAAGAATGCGGGAGCCACTTATCAACGAATGACCACTACATTATTCCACGACTTGATGCATCCATTGAGGTAGATGTGGATGATATGATGGTTAAATCAGAGACGAGGGTCGGACATATAGAAGCACTGGAGAAATTCCTTCAAAGAGTCGATAAGTACAACCTCTGAATCAACCCCAATAAGTGTGTGTTTGGGGTAACATCAGGAAAGTTGTTATGGCATACGGTAGGAATGGGAGGGATAGAAGTGGACCCTGAAAAGATCAAGGCAATTACCGAGATGCCCGCACCAAAGACAGAAAAGGAAGTTAGAGCTTTTCTCGAGAAAATCCAGTATATCAATCGATTCATTGCCAAGCTAACATTAGTATGTGAGCCCATCTTCATGCTACTGAGGAAGGACCAGCCTATGGAATGGAATAGGCAATGTCAAGAAGCTTTTGACAAAATCAAAGAATACTTGGTTAAATCGCCCGTCCTGAAACCTCAAAGGCCGGGCAAACCCTTGGTGTTGTATTTGGACATAGAACCCAAAGCGCTGGGGGCGATGATGGTACAGGCAGATAAGACAGGTGTAGAACATGCAGTTTACTACCTCAGTAAGAAGATGCTTCCGTATGAAGCCCGCTATCAAGAGGTGGAAAAGATTTGTTTGGCGGTGATATGGGCTTCCCGAAAGTTGCATCATTACTTCCAATCCTATAAGATACAAGTGGTAGTAAAGGAGAATCCCCTAAAGTAGTTGCAGTCAGTACCCTCACTAGTAGGGAAGTTGGGCAGATGGTTGGTGTTGCTGACGGAGTTTGATATAGAATACCTCACCTCTATGGTAATCAAGTGGCGAGCCGTAACGAAATTCTTGGCATTACAACCCATAAAAAGAGATCAGTATAAATTCAAATTCCCAGATGAGAAGGTTTAAGCCATAACGGTTCAGGGGTGGAAAATATATTTCGACGAGGCAGTGAATTACAAATGAGCTGGAATAGGAATTATGATAGTAACCCTCGAAGGAGAAACCCTACCTATGGCCAAAAGGTTGACGTTCGGAGTAACCAACAACATGGCCGAATATGAAGCATGTGTCTTTGGACCGAAAGCACTAATAGCCCTATGAGCTAGAGACATAGAAGTTTATGGAGACTCGATGTTGGTAGTTTGACATATGCGAGGGGAATGGGAATTGAAGGAAGACCGATTGAGACCATACCTACTCCATCTCAGGAAGTTGGCACAGGCTATCCCCGACTGTAAATTCCAACACTTGCCACGAGAAGAGAACCAAATGGCGGACGCACTAGCCACCCTAGCTGCAACTTGGGAAAACCCGGAAAAACTTGTAATGAGACCTCTTGTGCTGACAATAGCTAGCAGACCCAATTTTGAGATAGGGAGAGTCTTGGAAGTAGAAGTCGACGACGGGAAGCCGTGGTACTATGACATTCTGCAATATCTAGAACATAGGGAATTCCTAGAAGGAGCCGGCAAGAAAGACAGAATATCCATTCGGAAATTGGCTTTCCAATATGTGAGTTTATGGGGAGAGCTGTACAAGAGACAAGCCAATGGCGTCCAGCTAAGATGTTTAAGAAAAAGAGAGGCTCAGAAGGTGATGGAAAAGGTGCACGCTAGAGTATGTAGACAGCACATGAATGGATTGAATTTGTCTCGCAAGATAGTGAGACATGGATTTTACTAGTCGACTATGGAAGCTGACTGCGCAAAGCTGGTGAAGCACTGTCACGATTGCCAGGCACACAGCAACTTGAACCATCTACCGCCTACAAAATTACACGAAATGTTATAACCATGGCCTTTCTCAGCGTGGGGTATTGACATGATTGGAGAAATCAGGCCACATGCATCAAATGGACACCGCTTCATAATAGTGGCGGTAGACTATTTTTCGAAATGGGTGGAGGGCGAGCCATTCCCTAATGTTACGGCGAAGCAGATGGCCAAGTTCATAGCCCGTAATATAGTATGTCGATACGGAATGCCACATCACATAGTGACGGACAATGGAGTCCAATTTCATGGAGAAACAAAGGTGATGTTGCAGAAGCACATGATAGGGCATCACAAATCATCACCTTACACGCCACAGGTTAATGGGGTGGTAGAGGCGGCCAACAAAACCATAAATAAAATACTAGCTAAGATTGGGTTGACAAACTGCTGTATGCCCTGTGGGGGTATAGAACTTTGATGAGAATGGCAACAGGAGCCACACCCTATGCTTTGGTTTACGGGATGGAGGCAGTGTTACCAGTGGAAGTAGAGATACAGTCAATCCGGGTACTAGCATAGGCAGGATTGCCTGAGCGGGAATGGGCCTCGCAGAGGTTCGAACAGCTAGCATTACTGGATGAGAAGAGGATAAAGGTCTTGTACCACATGCAGCTATACCAGAAAAGGTTGGCCAGGGCGTTCAACAAGAAGGTGCATCCCACCAAGATCATAGAAGATGATCTAGTGCTCAAGCAGTCGAAGCCACTGATAATGGACCCAAGGGAAAAGTTCAGGCCCAATTGGGAAGGACCCAGTCAAAAGGGTGATGGGGAATGGGGCAGTGAGACTGTCAGATTTGGAAGGGAACGAGTTCACCAAGCCCATCAACGTGGACAGGCTGAAGTAATACTTTGCAAAAAAAAAAAAGGCTTGTTGGGTTGAAAATCTGCAAAAGACAGCCCAAGCAAAATATAAAGCATGAGTGAGCAAGAAAAATGGTTAATTATAAAATCTGTAAGGAATAGTTAGCGACAGAGGTATCCTCGCAATGCAGTTCATTATTTCCTACACATGTACTAAGAAGTAATGCAAACGCCTTTATTGAAACAAATGTTCAAGATGATCATAGATTGCATGAATCCCAGCTAACCGAGAAAGATTAGAGTCAGGTAATTACAAATCACGTCTTTTGTTTCTTAGATGCCGAACCAAGGTACTTAGATCTAGGAGAATGATTCCAAGAATGGAGAGGAACCTCGGGAATGAGGATGAGCAACTCCAAGAATGGAGAACAACCTCGGGAATGAGGACGAGCAAAGAGCCTCGAGAATGAGGACAGATCTGGAAAAAAAAATTTAGCTCACTGAGTTGAAAACCTGAAAAACTGACTCAGGCAAGATATAGAGCAATCCGCTAAGTTGAAAATCCGAAAGGACAGCTTAGGCAAAAGATAGAACGAACCTGCAAAACAAGGGGACTCCTAAGAAACCGGCTTATAGGATGGTGCTTTATCCTGTCTAAACCATGAAGCGTCTCGGCCAAGATAACGGAGGATGGATCATGACCACATCGGATTCCCTCGATGATGTGAAATAAACGATAGTCGCCTCTAAAAGGTATTGGGCCAAGATACAACATAAGACTACACTCCTCCATAGACGAGACCCTACCTCCATCCTAGAAGATACACGTAAAAGGACCTGTAACTCAATGGACGAAGCATAAGGCGGTACCTTTTCCGCATCCTCAATACAGCAAAGGAAAGCTTCCGAAATCAGAAGACATGATTTTCAGTATTCGAGAAGGGTAGTAAGAGAAAAATACAAGCCGAGAATGACAGCAAACTCCTCGAGGAGATGGCATATTTCGAAATCTGGGAATCGGAAGACATGATTTTCAGTATCCCAAAATGATAAGGCCACTTTCAAAAAAGGCGCAGGTAGCGGAGAGCAGAAAGCTGAGCCAAGTCTGGGGATGACCAGTCTACCATCCCGCGAATAAGGGACACAACGGGATCTTGAGCCATGGGACCAAATAGAACTGAGCAATCACCGGAGGAGAATTGGCAGAAGGAAACTGTAAGCAGGCCAAGGGGGCGACCAAAGCTTTTTATAGGCAAAGGGCACCAAAGGCCAAAAGGATCCCGAAAGGCCTAACCAAAGATGACATCAAGCCAATAGGACAAATAAACCCCATCGGACAAATAAACCACATGTCGCATACGCATAATTTTTGTTTTGTGTTCGTAGGCTTTGAAGAAAAAGAAAAGCGGTGAGGACGAAGAACTCCGAGAATGGAGAACAACCTCGGGAATGAGGACGAGCAAAGAGCCTCGAGAATGAGGACGGGTCAGGGGTTGAAGTGCCTCACCACCATCAGTTTGACAGTTCATGAATGAATCCTAGGGTCAAGGCCCACATTATCAACAGTTTGGGAATGAATCCCAGAGGTCGAAACACCTAATCATCATGAAAAAACTCCTCAGTGGATCGAAAAGTCACGCAAGTGGACCAAAACGCCATCACCCAGCACGGTTCGGGAATGAATCCCAGGGGTCGAAGCACCTCGCCGTCAGTTCGAGAATGAATCCCAGAGATCGAAGCATCTCACACCAAGCACGGTTCAGGAATGAAACCCATGAGTCGAAGCACCTCGCCATCAGTTCAGGAATGAATCCCAGAGATCAAAGCATCTCACACCCAGTATGGTTCCGGAATGAATCCTAGGGGTCGAAGCAGCTCGCCATCAACTCAACTTAGTTCGAAAATGAATCCCAGAGATCAAAACATCTCACACCCAACACGGTTCGGGAATGAAACCTAAGGGTCGAAGCACCTCGCCATCAGTTCGGGAATGAATCCCAGAGATCGAAGCATCTCACACCCAGCACGGTTCGAGAATGAAACCCAGGGGTCGACGCACCTCGTTGTCAGTTCGGGAATGAATCCCAGAGATCGAAGCATCTCACGCCCAGTACGATTCGGGAATGAAACCCAGGGGTCGAAGCACCTCGCCGTCAGTCCGGGAATGAATCCCAGAGATCGAAACATCTCACACCCAGCATGGTTCAGGAATGAATCCCAAGGGTCGAAGCACCTCGCCATCAACTCAACTCAGTTCGAGAATGAATCCCATAGACCGAAGCATCTCACACCCAGCATGGTTCGGGAATGAATCCAAGGAGTCGAAGCACCTCCCCATCAACTCAACTCAGTTCGGGAATGAATCCCAGAGATCGAAGCATCTCACACCCAGCATTGTTCGGGAATGAATCCTAGGGGTCGAAGCACATCGCCATCAACTCAACTTTGTTCGGGAATGAATCCCAGAGATCGAAGCATCTCACACCCAGCATGGTTCAGGAATAAATCCTAGGGGTCGAAGCACCTCACCATCAACTCAACTCAGTTCGGGAATGAATCCCAGAGATCAAAGCATCTCACACCCAGTAAAGTTTGGGAGTAAATCTCAGGGGTCGAAGCACCTCGCCATCAACTCAACTCAATTCGGGAATGAATCCCAGAGATCGAAGCATCTCACACTCAGTACAGTTCGGGAATGAATCCCAGAGATCGAAGCATCTCACACCCGGTATGGTTCGGGAATGAATCCCATAGGTCGAAGCACCTCGCCATCAACTCAACTCCGATCAGGAATAAATCACAGAGATCAAAGCATCTCGCAAAAGTAGCGAAACGACAGGTAAGTCCGGCAACGGTCGACGAACTAGGTAATTAAAAATGCATAGATGACTTTGATAGGGTTGTCACTGTCACACACTGCACAAGCCCCATCAAAGTGGGGACGATTGTAGACACTGCATTTTTTGTATGAGCCCAATGATGAGCGTCGTATGGAGGCACTACCTAAAAAGTTACGAAAGTTGTGAAAAAATGAATGCTGAAAGGTAGGAAAACCTCCAAAATTAGCATCTCATCGGATTCGAACTCACTAGCCAGTCTCGGATTCACTCAGTCAGCCTCTGCTTTAAACCTACTTCGGACCTCCCATGCAGCCCACGCAATCGGCCCATGCAATCCATCCATCCACACGCCCAAAACCCCATGCAATCGGCCCACACACTCAAATCCCCTCATCAATACTTTCCAATTTAACAAGATTTGAAATCCCCTTCTTGCCAAACTTAGCAAAGATTTAAAATCTCATTCTTACCAATTAACAAGATTTGAGATATCCTCATCACCAAATTTATGAGATTATATTCCCAAAATAATTTGATAATATTTTCGCCCAAATAAACATGAGTTGTTTCCCAATTTGAAGATCCTTTCAAATCACTATAAATAGAAGCTCTTTTTCCTCTTCTTTGGACGGCAATTTGAAAGAGAAAAACCCTAGCAAGACCGAAAACAACCAGCCATCACCAGAAAAATCAACCAGCAAAATAACACCAAATCACTAAAAAAACACCATCTAAAATCACCGAAAAAACCCTAGAGCATCACCGAAAAACAAAGGAACAATCACCAGAAAAATCACCAAGAATCAACCAGAAAACCGAGACAATAAACAACCAGAAAAATCACTCAAAAACAACCGAAAGAGCAGCCAAAAAACAACCAAAAACAGCAGCAAAAAAAAAAAACCAAAAACATCAGCCAAAAAACAACCAAAAATAACAGCAAAAAACAACAGCCAAAAACAACCAAAAACAGCAGCCAAACAACAATAAAAAATAACAGCAAAAAACAATCAAAAACAGCAGCAAAAAATAACCAAAAACAGCAGCAAAAAACAACAAAAAACAATAGCCAAAAATAACCAAAAATAGCAGCCAAAAGTAACCAGAAAACAACAAAACAACAACCAGAAAACAGCAAAACAGCAGCTAAAAACAACCAGAAATAGCAATCAGGAGGGTGGGCTGGGGATAAAGAGTTTGGATTCTTGGAATAGAGCGGCTATTGTTAAACATATTTGGTTTCTTTGTTCTGGCCAGGTTTCCTCTTGGTCGAGTTGGGTTCACTCTTATTTGTTGCGGGGGAGAAGTTTTTGGGAGGTCCCTTGTCCTTCAGATCGCTCTTGGAGTTGGCGTAAGATCTTGGAGCTTCGTTCTTGGTCCCGTCGGCGGATGAGAGTGAGGATTGGTAATGGTGAGAAGACGTCACTGTGGTTTGATTATTGGCATCTTGTTGGCCCGATTATGGACACGTTGGGCGAGAGAGTGATTTATGATTCTGGTTTGGATAGAATGGCTACAGTTGCATCCATTATCGCCGATTCTGCTTGGCAATGGCCCCCTTCTAGATCTGCTGCTCTTATTGATTTGGCTCAGTCTCATCTTCCGTCTCCTTCTAGTTTGAGGGAGGATATGCTGGTTTGGGAGGAGGATACAAACGGAAGATTCTCTGTGGATAGTGCCTGGAATGCCATGAGGGCTAGGAAACCCCAGTTGCATTGGTCTCGTGTAGTTTGGTTCCGGAAGGCAATCCCCCGTCATTCCTTTCTTCTTTGGATGTCTATTCAGGGTGGCCTTTGTACTCAGGACAGTCTGATGAGATTTTGCATCTCTGCGTGCTCTCGGTGTATTCTCTGTGGTTGTTCGAGTGAGGATATTGATCATCTTTTCTTCCAGTGCCTCTATTCTTCTAGGGTCTGGTCGTCTGTGCTGGCCATGTGTGGGTTAGATTGGAGTTGCCGAGATTGGTGTCAGACTGTTGGGTGGGTTTTGTCAGTTCTCCGGAGCCTCTTTATGTCATCTTCTGGTTCGTCTGTCTTTTCGTCAGTCTACCATATTTGGAGGAAGAGGAATGCTCGCACTCATGATATGCCTCTTCGGCCTGTTTCTGCTCTTCTTTATGATATTGCTTTTGATGTTAGGAATCGTGTTAGCTCCTTACGTAAGGTAAATCCATCTTATGACAATAAATAGCTTCACCTTTCGTGGCACCTTCCCGAGGACATCTTTTGTTGATTCTTTTGTAGCCTTTTGGCTTTGTAGCTTATTGGCTTTTTTCTAGGAGGGTCTGTCCTCTCTAGTGCCTGGGGTATGCCCCTTTGCTCTTTGTATAGTTTTCTTTGGTTATAATACTTACCTTATCCAAAAAAAAAAAAAAAAAGACAGCCAAAATTCTGGTCACATTTTTTTTTCTTTCTTTGGCATTTTGTTATTTATCTTTTTTTTTATCTATTTATTCACTTTTATTGTTGTTTTATTGTTTCGCCCTTATTTTATTTATTTTTTTTAGTCATGTTGATGATTATACACATACACATATGCATTGTTATATGTTTTCATGTCTATTTTTTTGTCCGTTTACATCAGATTATGTAAGTTATTATCCCTTGTGGTATATCGGGTGGAAACCCATATGTAAATTCCGTAGCCGAATCCGAATGACGGTAGTGCGGTCTGTACTTGGGATACAACTCCACGTGCCACTCAGGAAATACTCATATATGCGTGATTCACCCCTTTTTTTGTTTGCTATTTATTTATTGACGTTTTTCCTACTTTTGATTGTTTATTATAATTTTCGTTATCGCATCTCGTATTTCTTAATTTAATGTGCTTTTGGAACTACGCTATTGTGATTATTATTTTGGTTGGGTATGTTATTACATTTTTATTTACTTTTTTGCATGAATTGCATTAAGACTTGGCTATACCATTGTGTGAACCCGTACATTATACTGGCATAAGTAAGGGACCATTCCAAGCCCAACGGTTTGAGGTATTCCCTTGTGAGTGGTGAGTGCGGCCTTAAATCTTTCTCAGTTCACACTGTTTGGCGACTCCTTTATTCTCCGATTTAATCCCCCGTGGGTTAATCGGTACTTTTTACGTGTTATGAGCCCAACAGTGTCGTGGTCGCCAAACATCATAGTCATAACGGTAAACCCTGCTTCGCTCCTACAGCGGGCCTGATGGAAATGTTGAAACCTATAAGGCCCGACTGGTAGTAAAAGGTTACACGCAGCGACCTGGTGACGACTCGGGTATGGTATGTAAGCTTAATAAGTCCATTTATGGTTTTACGAAGTTGGAATCTTCGATTCGACAAGATTATTAGATCATCTGGTTTTCTCAAGAATTCGGAAGAATCCTGTGTGTATCAGAAGGCCAGTGGGAGCATGGTTGTATTTTTAGTCCTCTATGTTGACGACATCCTAATCATTGAGAATGATATAGGGATGATGCAAGGCGTCAAAGCTTACCTCTGTAAGAATTTCTCCATGAAGGACCTGGGAGAAGCTTCTTATATTTTAGGCATAAAACTCTATAGAGATAGAGAAAGGAAGCTGATTGGGTTATCCCAATCAACGTACATAGATAAGATATTGGAACGGTATAATTTTGGTAACTGTAAGACAACAAATATACCGTTCAGACATGGGATTCATCTTTCAAAGAAGATGTGCCCACAAACAGAAGATGAGAAGGTTAGAATGTCTAACCAACCTTATACTTCGTGTTTGGGTAGCATAATGTATGCCATGTTATGTACTAGGCCTGATATCAGTTTCGCTGTTAGCGTAACCAGTAGTTATCAGTCCAATCCAGGAAATGACCATTGGATTGCCATTAAACATATCCTGAAGTATCTTAAAGGTACTAAGGACAAGTTGATTATTTATGGAGGAAGTGAACTGCAAGTTAACGAGTATACGGATTCCGACTTCCAATCGGATCCCGATGATAGAAAGTCTACATCTGGATTAGTCTTTACCCTTAACGGAGGTGTAGTTTGCTGGAAGAGTTCCAAATAGGGGTCAACAGCAGATTCCACCACAGAGGCAGAATACATTGCAGCTTCTGAAGCTACAAATGAAGCTATATGGATTAGGAACTTTATCACATAATTGGGAGTTGTCCCAAGTATCGAGAATGTGATTTCGCTATACTGTGATAATACTGGAGCCATTACGCGAACAAAGGAATCGATGGCGCATCAGAAGTCGAAGCATGTGGAACGCAAGTACCACATCGTTCGAGAGATCGTGTCGCGAGGGGATACTGTCGTGTGCAAGGTACCGAGTGAAGATAATGTAGCAGACCCGCTTACGAAGGCCATACCTCCGAAGATATTTGATAAACATATGGAGTCGATGGGTATTAGATACAATCGATATTGGCACTAGAGTAAGTGGGAGATTTTGTTGGGGTTGGTGCTCAGAGCACCAATTCCCCATTGTATTTCCTTGTAAATACTATTGTAAACGTTTTATTATGAATAAGATGAGCAATTTATATAGTATAATATATATTCTTATATGGTAAAGAAGTAATAGACCATAGAATGATTAGTCATGATACAGTTGCAAAAGCGTCGCAACTGACATTGAGTTGTATCATAACGCTGTCATTCTTAGACTGTTCCTGGTCAAGGTTTACACTACTTGGTCAGTAATGTAAACCCGTTGTGACCGGTACATATCGTATACCGGAATATATGATTCCAATGGTTTCTCAATGAATCATGGGTCTTGGAGACTCGTATAGATGTATAGCTGTTTATAGTGGATAAATATTGAACGACTCACCAAAAATTCTTAATGGATGGTACACTAACGTTAATAAGAATCTTCTCGGGTTGAGTAGCATTTGTGATTCTTCAACTTGAGATACCATTGTGGGCACATGAGACATCTTCCACACTTAGATGGCAGTCACGTCACCAATCTATTTAGATCAGACCTCCGCCTGTTCATTGGGTGTGGACAGATCCTCAGGGTGTCCTGTGTGTGTTGAGATATGATTCATCAGTTATGTGTACAAAGCATAGGTAGTCCATATATGATTAGCAATCAGATAAAAACCATAGGCCCGTGGTACACTTTAGAAGTCAGTTCTAAGTGTTCTTTTAGAGATTGCAAATAGAGACGTCGACAAGATTGTCCCTATAGAGATTTGACGTTTACATCTATATCTCTGGGATATATCCGGATACCCGTGACGGAGGAATTATACATATGCCATGACGTCGACATGTATGATTCAGTGAGTTTATCTGTGGTCGTCGTAATTTATGGGTGGGTAAATTATGGACACGAAATTGGATTTCGTGACGGATATGCCTGAATCTAGAGAGTCTCACTAGTGAAATATACTCGTAGAGCACTAGGGCAACTTTTATGAATAATACTGATTATTTATAAGTCGTTTAAAGGTTAAACGAAAAATACATGCAAATGGACCTAATAGTCATTTCCTAAGTTTTGTGTAATTGTATTTAATGATAGATTTTATTAAATACACATTAATTAAATGTCAAATTGTGATATTTGACTTATATCATAAATATATATGTATTTGGATATTTAAAGTAAATATAATACATATATTTAAAATATTTATATTTAAATAATTATTTATTATTTAATTGTTAAATAATTAAATTAATTAAAAAAATATAAATATCTTAAGTTTTGATATTTTAGGAGATGCTTTGAGTTGCTTTTGTTGACTTGTTGAATTTTCATTAAAGTTTTAATGATCAAATTACAAGTTGATTAAAGTAAACTTTAAATGAAACAAAAATAATATCTAGATATTATTATGCTACACAATTTCGGCCAAGGGCAATTTTGTGAAGTATATATTGTTTTGTTTCATTTTCATTAGGTTAAGGGTTCATAAGTTACAAAAACAAACACAAAAGAGTTTAGAAAAAATTTGAAGACAAAAGGAAAAAGCTTCGAAATCTTTGAGTTTTGTAAGTTTTTCTTTAAAGCCTTCAACATAGAAAATATTTTTAACATGCTTAGCTTCAATATGTGTTGCTAGGATGTTGTCTCTACATTTATAGTTTGTGTTTTAATTGGTTGTGAACTTGTTTAAAAGATGTGAGCATGTATTGTTTATAAGTGAGCTTGAAATGGTTTCAATGGCTTACTTTTGATTATTTGATAATCAAGTTGCCATTCTAGATTTGCTAAGCCACTCATTGATGACCTAGAATTGTTCTTGAGTTGTTTCATGATGGTGAGACTTGTTTGGTGTTGTTTAGATTAAATTAAAGTGATGGATTTAATTGATTTGGTAAGTTTTGTCAATTTGAAGAAATTATAAAATTAGGGTTCTTAACCCTTTCCAAATTTGGGGATTTTCATATATATGATGTATTATGATGTGTATATGATGCATATTAATTTTTGAGTTAATTGGATTTGATCTTGGCATGTTTTGAACATAAAAATACCAAATTACAAAAACTGAAAATTTTGGGGTGGTTTCGGCAATTAGGCAAAAATTGGGGATTTTATTGCAATCTGATTTTGATGTGTTGGACATGTTGGAAATCATTTTAGAAATGATTTAGAATCATCCAAAATTATATTTGACAATTTTAGGACTAAAATGATCAACTTGCAAAGTTGTGGGGCAATTCGGTAATTATCAAGAAATTTGATTTCTTGTGTAATTTTTTCAGAATTTAATAATTGGATAATTAAATAAATAAGTTTATTAAATTGATCCAAGAAAAATTTTGAAATCGAAAAATTTTGATTTTCCGCGATTCCGCTGCTTTACCGGATTTTCGCCATAAAACCCTTACAAGATCACCCATAAAAGGATTAAGAAAGTTTTAGAGGATGTAAAGAATATAATCCAATATAACCCAAAGATCTAGGTAAGTCAACACAAGGCTTGCAGTACTAGTAGAAGTCCACAGAATATATCAAACTTAGTCGAACCTACAGAACAGCCCAAAGCTAGTAGAAAACCGTGGAAGTATAAAAGAATAAACCCGTGAGATTGGAGATATTTAGAAGTGACAAAAGTACCAGTATGGACAGTAGAACAAAGTGCCATAGTTACGACTTATAGTAAGAGCAGAGAGCATAAATCTAGGAAGTAGTTAGAAGAACGAACCACCACTAGCCTCAGTAGCATGACATAGAGCCAAGAGATAGGATCTGAAAACATTAAGAAGGAAACATAAGTGTCAAGAGGATTCAGTACGTATAGTGACATGGGTAATATAGCTTGGAGACATCAGAATAAGTGAAGACTATAACCAAGCCTGTGAGCATGTATCCATCCACAACTTAGAGCCCAGCAAGAAGAAGAACAAAGTAAATAAGAGTATTTGGTAGAATAGATGGATTATGAGGTGTATAGATGGTGAAGCCAATAAGTTCAATAGAACATAGATAAAAATCACGATATGGTAAAATTCTATATAAGATAGAAAAGTTTGAAGTCACCAAAAATCGAGCCAAATCTAAAAGTCATCTTAGAATTAGAATTCCTTAGGGGAGTAAAGGTTTAAGGAAGCGAAGGAATTAGAGAGAGCGGCTCTCAGGAGTATAGTATGTGACTCATAAGAGTCTCATTATATTGAGAAAGAAGAACTAGATACGAGTGGCACCTAAACCAAAAGATTCAGTAGAATATGTCTTAAGTAATCAAAGTTGATAGAGTTTTCATGAGAGTAAATAATTAAGGAGTTCAAGGAACTGGGATAAGAAAGAAACCTATGCAGCAAAGTAAGCATCTTAAGGAGGAATAACAAAGAGAGTATAGTAGCACTCAGAGAGAGAAAGTAATGACTTCAGAAGGTTTAACAATAAAGACTAAATAGGAAAGAGTGCATAGGCAGCACGAGAAAGTTTTGAGTGAGCATGACTCCAGAGGAATTTCGCAGAAGAGGTAGTGTGTTCGATAGTTGAAAATGATCATAAGTAAGTTGAAGAAGGCAAACCAGACAGTTTATAGCAGTAGTGCCCTAGTGCAGAAAAAACATCAGATATATATACACACGAGAGTCCTAGACTCATAGATAAGCAGTATGTGCAACTAGATCACCATAATCAGAAAGGCCTCAGGATAAGTTCCCACCCTCCCAACCCTCGTTAGACAACAGTAGCAGAGATGGACCTTGAAGGTTGCCTCAAGATACTCCCAGGAATAAGTGAAAGTATAGTGAAAAAAGACTCGAATATAAGACCTTCAGACATAGTTTAAGAACAGAATAAAAGTGAGTAACAACTCTGAGTAAAAGAGTTAAGAAAGAAGTTGTTCAGATGGAGCGATACAAAGATAAAGTAGTAGTCAAGTAATGACTGAGATACAAAGGAACCAGTGTTAGAACGTAATAGTGGATAGTAAAGGAAGAATATATCCCTCAGATAAGAAGACAGAGACATGGACCAAGGAAGTTCTCAGTATAGAATATGATAAAACAAGAGATGAAAAAAATACTAAGGAAAAGGTTTGGAAGTGAAGTCGTCAAGGTGCAACGACGATAGGAGAGAATGTCTGATAAGTAAAGACAAAAGTGTGTAACAACAAGGTTTCTTAGTACCGAAATGAAACCAAAGATCCCTTACGTGTTAGCCCACGTAAACCATATAAAGTACCCAACCCTAGTCTAATTTGACCAAACCACTATGGGTTTAGGACGGCTTTAGCCACGGGTATGGATGGTTTGGTAGATTTGTAACATAGTATGGAATCGAGGAGATAAGTTACTGCAAAGTTGCAATTAGCATAGCGGATGGATCCTCAAGATATAGTATATTTACATGTATTTGAGTAACGACTCATAGACTATGGAAAACAAATTGATGAGGAACACCGTAACCATATTTATAGTTGCAATAAAAGTAAAGGTATGAAAAAAAAAATAAGAGAAAGACTAAGGCGTATTTATTAGAAAAATGATGAGTGATCAGTTTAACAAAGATCTTAGTCACCAAGTTATAGTGAACCCGGTTAACATAAGTTAATTTATTGTAAAGTAAGAGTCCTAGCAGATGGAAATAAAGATGGTTACAAGTATAAAGTCAGTTTAAGTTGATGGATTAGAAAGAACCGTAAACTCTGTGACCTATGGTAATATCCTAATTTTAAAGAGGATTTAAGGACAAATCCTATTTAATGGGGGAAGAATTTGTAACTACCGATAGTCTATACTAATGTTACATTATAGAACCGTGGTATTACGGGACGAAGGTAACATAATATAAATTATGTTGGGACACAAATAAACTCATGGAACGACTTTGGGGACAATCGATAAATTCTTCGAAATTCCGATATAAAATTCTATGATGTTCCAATCCGGACAGCCCGTGGTATTTGGGGCATAACTTTTTTTTTTGGATAAAGTAAGTGTATTAACCAAAGAAAACTATACAAGTGCAAAGGGGCATACCCCAGACAACTAGAGAGGACAAGCCCTCCTAGAAGAAAAGCCGAAAGGCTACAAGCAAAAAAAGATCAACAGAAGATGTCATCGGGCAAGTGCCAGGATAGGTGAAGCCATTTATTGTCATAAGATGGATTCACCTTCCATAAAAAGCTAGCACGATTCCGAACATCAAAAACAATATCACTAAGCAGAACAGAAATAGGCCGAAAATGCGCATCATGAGTACGAGCATTCCTCTCCCTCCAAATATGGTAAACTGATGCAGCAAAAGACAGTCGAACAAGAAGATGACGTAAAGAGGCGTCGGAAAACTGACACATCCACTCAACAGTCTGAGGCCAATCTCGGCAACTCCAATCTAACCTACACATAGCCAGCATAGCCGACCAGACCTTTGAAAAGAAGATACACTGGAAGAAAATATGATCAATATCCTCACTTGAACAACCACAGAGAACACATCGCGAGCAAGTAGAGATACCGAACCTCATCAAACTATCATGAGTACAAAGCTAAGACCGAGGCCTACAACTTTTGTGTTCAACAGTTTTCTAAATTCGAACCAGAAATGGGTTGAAAATGCAGAACAAAAATTTGGTTGAATAGTACCCGAGAGACATTCTAGTAAATTCCCAAAATTTCTCCAAACTTCTACTCTTTTCTAATTTTAAATGGCCAAGTATAAAAAGGGAACACTATTCATGTATCCATAAAAAATTAAAAAGAGAAAGGAAAAACATGAAGAATGAAGAAAGAGAAGAAAAAAGAGGAAGCAATAGGCAAATACCCATTCATCAAGCAAGGAAAGAAGAAAAAAAACAACCATGAGGGACTTGTAGGAGGATGGAAATCCAATAAAATTAGGTGAGATCATTTGACCCAAATCTTGGATTTTGAAATCTAGATAGTATGAAGTTATGATAATGATAGTAACATGCTAGAGATTGCATTTGGTGACAAAATAGGCATGAAAGTGGATTGTGTTAAGAGTTGTCCAAACATTTGAGATCCTAAGTGTTGAACTTATGAAACCATGTGGTTATAGAGTTGAATTAGATTGAAAAGTGTTGGTTTAGTATGTAGTTACTTGAAATTTAAGGAATTGTTGAGTAGAAGATGTAATATGATGTATGGAAATGTATTTGGGCATGTAGACATGAAGAAGTTGATTTTAGGCCTGAATTTTGGCCTAGCGTTGCGACGCAAAGCACCTCGCACTGCGACTCTTACTGGAGAATTTGTGCAGATTTGCTTCTGGATTGCACGCGTCACGACGCTCAAGGGTTCGTGTCGCGATGCGCACTGGAAATCAGCAGCAATCATTTCTAGAATGGTTAGAGTCGCGACGCGTAAGACCTTGCGTCAGGATGCGAATACCAAAATTTCCCTAAATTAGTTTTAAACCATCCCAGTTCCACTCTAGCATGTTATAGACCACCCTTAGGGTCTCGTATCAGTTCGCATACATACATTACATCTTATTACAAACATGATATACCAAGTGACGATATCACGTACATGAATTGAGAAGTTTAGCCTAGTTCCGAACTTGTCTCATTGTTTATAGTCTAACCAAGTTACCGCTTATAGACCATTGCAGGAATTGCAATTTCCTTCGACGAGTGGTATAACACCAGCCAGATTCCAATCTGTGAGTGGACCTCTTTTCTCAAACTGATTTTATTTATCATGTTTTGAATTCAGACTTACTTTTTGAGTATGTAGGGCATTAGCCAGAATTTTATTACAGATGCTTTTCAGATAATGATATTTCAGAAAGATTGGTTTTAATAGCATGAGATACGTAACGCCCCCAGATCCTAGTTTTATAGCCTGAAGGGTAGCATAGATCCGCACCCCTAGTTCTAGTTCAGTGGCTTGGGGAACGGCTATACGTAACGCCCCCAGATTCTAGTTCAGGACTAGGGATGACAGATGCCCCCATATCCTAATTTCAGAGCCCGGAGGGTAGCATAGATTTACACCCCCAGTTCTGGCGGCGATACGTAACGCCCCAAGATCGCTAGTTTTAGGGACCTAAGTGGCATGCTTTGGGGGACGACGATACGTAACGCCCCCATAAGTCAGGTTTTCAGAGATAGATACAGATTTCAGAAATAGTTTTCAGATACAGTTTTCTGAAAATGTTTTTAGAAAAGAAAGTTTTCAGAAAATAGTAGTTTTATAAGAAACCTTCAGAAAATATAAGTTTTACCGAAAGATTTCAGAAGAGATTTTCAGAAAGAAGCCTAGAGTTTTCAGAAAGAAAAAGAGTTTTCATATAAAGCTATTTTTTGAATCTTGGATTTAGAACCAAATATTATTATAATAGTATTTCAGTTTCCGTCCACTCACTTAGATCGTACAACGGTCTAACCCTCTTGTTTTACATGTATTCTCGGAGGACAAGCTCGGGAGGACGGATGCTGATGCAGTCACTAGGGTATGGAGTCCACCAGTTCAAGTCAGAGAGAGTGAAAGTCCAATCAGAGTCAAGTAGAAGTTATGTATTAGTCTTTAGTTGTGATAGTCATTGTAAAAGTATGTGTTATTGAGTATACAGTTATTAATGTTGAGTGTGTATGTTATGTTATTAAGCTTAGGCTACGGTCTCATACATAAGATATTTAAATAGAGAAAAGAGTATTAATATTTGTTCATGGTTAGAGAGTCAGAGGCTCAGGGGAATAGTACGGCCTATTCCCTGCCGGTAGCATCTACCGGATTGGGGATGTTACAATGATAATCTTTCCAAACACAATAGATCACCACCACTCTAGGTATAAAACTTGATTATCACCACAAAGTCACAACAACCATGCTTTCTTTCCTACACTAGATTCGACCAAAGAACCCAATTTCAAATTTAGCCATACTAATCAATTCAATGCATAATTCATGACATATCATTACCATAAGCATAGGTAAACACTATAATTAGCTCAAACAAGAAAAAAATGAATAAAACCTAAACTTAGATTTCCATGAATTCAAAATTTGGGGGTTTGAGATTTCAAGTTAGGGATTATAAAATCAATGGAATAATGAATGAAGACTTACTAAGAGATTGGCATGAGCATGAGAAAGAAAATTTTTCGTGTTGAGTGCGTAGTATTTTCGTGAGGGAGGGTTGAAGAAGACAAAAAATACTGTCTTAAATGTTTTATATCACAAATATAAGATTTTTATGAATAAAATATTAATAAATATTTGGCACATGCTAAATAGGGACAATTCTAATCATTGTGTAGAATACGCCCACAAGTGATCATATTTGACATAGTTCTGCTCAATATTTGGGAAAATTCTTCACATGAAAGTTGTAGGTATATGTCTTAGCTTTCTGAGGGTACTAAGATCACTGAAAACGGACATCCATGGCCCAATTCATGAACAAAATAACATGTTATTTCCTCCAAACCCCATAGTACCTCCTTGATTCGAACCCACCTACAGGGAAATATATGCTTGTATCCTTGTATGGTCTCGAATGGTACCATCTGAATGTTTGTGGCAATTATTGATTCCAATTGCCTCCGTGATCCAAGGCACCAGTCTTGAGCATGGCTTTCAAAATTTGAATGGTTCTTCTCTGTTGACTATGAGTTTGGGGACAGAAAAATTGTATTGAATTGAAGTTGCAAATCTGATTCATACTGAACTTGTTACTACTAGAGAGCGAACTGTGTGTCTCTATTGATGGAGATAAGAGTGGAAACTTTGAACCAGGATACTATACTGTATGAATTCTAGTGTCTCGAGTTGCAGTGAACATGAACTTGACTGAAAAGAAACATGATGGTTGGGAAGGCTTGCTAATTGTATTCTAAATGGAATCAGGACCTTTTTTGGTTTCTCAAGAACCTGCTATGGAAACTATCATTCTTATGTTTCCAGTATTGCTCTGAATACCTAGGTTCTTGGGCATTCTTGCGGGTTTTATGATATTCTACCCTAAAATGCTAATAGGGAAACATCTGGATACATGTTTTGCAATTCCAGTCTATAACATCCCAATGGTAAAACTGTTTCGTTTCATGTTACACCTCGATCGTACTTAGATACATCATGCGAGAAGGTACTGTTGATGGTGTTTTCAGGCACTATGATATTTAAGGCAGCACGACGAGGACAGAAGGGTAATTCCCTGCTTGGTTGAGATCACTAAATCCAACCCGACCACTTTGCAATAAAAGAACAAAGCACCTTACGGTTTCAAACCGACCACAACAGAAATAGACCGAGCACTTTATGACCGGCAACCGACCACTTGGGTTCAGATAGCCGGGCACTATCAGGTCGACAACAACATTCTCAGCATAAAAGATTGCCATGACCGACCTCATGAAAACCGACCAGATGGCGAGACAGGCTCAAGATGACGACACCACCCTATTCTTGCGGATAAGATAAAACGAATCATCCTATTCTCACAAGGAAATGAAGTCAGAATCCGAAAAGGAATAGAAAAGAGAAGACAATATCAGACTAGAATCCTTGCAAGAAGAGAAGACAATATCACTAGGAATCCTTGCAGAAGAAAGACTGAGTTCAACTAGGATTTCTTATGCAAATAGGAGTCTGATTTCTTTACTATTATAAATAGGAGGGCAGAGTATGTGTAAAAGGCATCAAAAAAAATGAGTGATCAGAATCATCAAGCTCTGATTTGTAAGCACAAAAGACCTGAGAAGCGTATTGGAGTAATAAAAAGTATCATCCTGTTTTTGTCCGTGGACGTAGGTCGGATCCAAATCCACCGAACCACGTTAAATCTCCTTGTTGATTGGTGTGTTTATCTGTCT
Organism: Zanthoxylum bungeanum; assembly: GCA_019454045.1. NCBI lineage: Eukaryota > Viridiplantae > Streptophyta > Magnoliopsida > Sapindales > Rutaceae > Zanthoxylum > Zanthoxylum bungeanum. Next base: position 87,032 of record SKCR01029616.1, on the reverse strand, counting down.
TCTGCTAAGTTTGCTTTTGGTCCCCCATAACCAAACAAATTCACTATTGAAGGAGGATTACCTCGGAGGTGATATTACCGTATTACCCCGAGACCAAAATCCGCCGTCAACAGTTGGCGCCGTCTGTGGGGAATCAGCAAAAAGCAACTCGCGTAGTGAGACAATGGCGGAAGGCGGAAACCACCAATCGTCAGGGAACTCGGCTGCGGATTGGATGGAGAAAATCGAGGAGAACCTGAGGAAGGAAAGGGAGGAGAACCAAATTCTGCTAAAAACCATAGTAGACCGGTTGGAAAAGATAGAAGGAACGCACGACGGAAAGTACGAGGCCGGGACTAGCCGACGAAGGAATGAAATAGCAGAAGGAAAGAGAATTGTCGATACAAGTGAGGATGACAGACCCCGGAGGAGGGATCCCTACAGGGTAAGATCCGTGGTGGTGCAGAGAGATTCCCAGACCGAAGACACATGGGAGGAAGAGGATGACAAATCGTCACCAGACTCCTCCTATGATAGCCCTCACAGCACCCGGAAAAGAGGGAAAGAGTATAACGAAAAAGTACGAGAAGATACCGACCCTGAGAAGCGCCACTCCCAAGATAGCAGAAAGAAAAGAAACCACAGGAGGCGGCATGGAACCAAAGACAACAGCATGAAATCTTGGCTACGGGAGGAGCTAGTCAAATGGGGAGTATACCCCAATACAAACAGAGGGGATGTCCAGGACGGCAAAGATGAGTCCCCCCTCACAGAAGAAATAAAATCAGAAAAATTCCCAAAAAGATTCAGCATGCCGACCATGACACCATACAAGGGCCATACCGATCCCAAAACCCACATTGAAGGTTTCGTCCTACTGATGGAGGTACAAGGGGTAACAGGGGACGCCATCTGCAAAGTGTTCCCCTTAACTCTAGCCGGACCGGCCATTCTATGGTATAGAAGCCTAGCCCCAAGGAGCATCAGCAGCTTCGCACAACTCAGAAAGTCATTCATACGACACTTCAAGGGGGCTTGTGTCCCCAGAAAGACAATTGGAGAACTAAGGCTTATGAAACAAGGAGACGATGAACCTTTGAAGATATTTATTGAAAGATACCATAATATGGTACTCGAAGTCGGAGGGTATGAATCCCCCGAGGCCCTGGAAAGCTTGAAGGGAGCCTTGAAAGTCGGGAGGCTATGGACCCACCTAAGGATCCAAGACACCCCGGACTACGCAACCCCGCCCTGGAGGTGGCCCGAAAATTCGTTTTGTTAGAGAACGAAGAAAGTATCCCGAAAAGGGAACACCATCAGAGAAAAGACCACGAGAGAGGGCGCCCCCCGCCGTGTAGAAAGAGAATCCAGAAGACCACCCCCGAAACACAAGGAGTTCAAACCACTGCACCGAGACAACCAAGAGAGAAGGGCGCCGACCCAAGTAAACCATGTGGTCGGGGAAGATGCATACATTCCCCTAAAGAAACCACTGGGGCAAATTGTCATGGAGATCCAGGGGAAAGGCCTCTTAGTAGAAACCCGACCAAAGGAGATTCCCCCCGGACAAAAGGAACCAAAAGGCTTATTGCGTACACCACAACTCCAAGGGACATGCAACAGACGGATGTAAAGACCTGCGAGAACAAATGGAAGATCTAGCACGAAACGGGTATCTGAACAAATACATTGACCACGAGGTCATGACGGCCAGACAAAGAGCACGTGGCCGCCAAATCAATATCATCGCAGGAGGAAGAACACTGGCCGGAAACTCTAACCGGTCAAGGAAAGATTACAGCAGAACCCGAGGACCAGACGTCTTAGAAACAGAGCAGGTCACAGGGCTGCAAGGAAGTCGGTCGGTACCAATAATGTTTACTGATGAGGATACCCGAGGAGTAAGTTTCCCTCATGACGATGCATTGATAATCAAGGCAGTCATCAGCGGGTCGGAAGTAGACAGAATCCTGGTGGACCCCGGGAGCGCGGTTGACATAATTTCCAGAGAAGCACTGGACGACCTAGGGGTGGAATATGCAACCCTAACCAACGATAGCACTCCCTTATACGGTTTCGGAGGATCAGCCGTCATCCCACTAGGAAGGATACAGTTGGCAATAACTGTCGGGACACATCCCCGGACCCGGACGATCATGATAGACTTCACTGTAGTAAACTGCATGAGCAGTTACCAGGCCATCGTCGGGCGACCCTTCATGATGAAAACAAAAGCCGCAATGTCCTGTTACCACCTTGAAACTGAAATTCCCCACCCGGAGGGGATCGGAATTGTGTGCGGAAGCCAGAAAATAGCTCGCAGCTGCTTCGCAACTCTCTCAGAGAAACTCTCTGCATCACAAAAGATACCCGAAAACGACAAAGAAACCAGGGAGAAGAAGAAGAAGACAGAAGCCCGGGGCCCCTGCCAAACAAAAATGCCCGACTCGCTGCAGCTGAGGAAACGAAGAAATATAACTTTATGGGCCAGTAAAAAGTATAAAGATAGGGGGAGGCCTGAGCAAGTCTATACGACAAGATCTTCTAGAATGCCTGAAGGGGTACCCGGACGTCTTTGCCTGGGGATACAATGACATGCCTGGGGTCGACCCGAGATTCATCAATCACCGCCTAGCGGTAGACCCATCTCACAAACCGGTCAGGAAAAAAAGAAGGAACTTCAATCAAGAGAGGAGTAAAGCAATAGCAGCCGAGGTCGAGAGGTTACTAAAGGCAGGTCTCATCAGAGAAGCAAGGTACCCGGATTGGGTATCAAACGTGGTGTTGGTCAGAAAAAACAATGGCAAGTGGCGAATGTGTGTCGATTTCACTGACCTAAACAAGGCGTGCCCCAAGGACAGTTTTCCTTTGCCGAACATAGACCAGCTAGTAGACACCACGGCATGTCAAGGATTGCTAAGCTTCATGGATGCTTTTTCCGGATACAACTAGGTCAAAATGTGCCCTGCAGACGAAGAGAAGACAACCTTCATCACAGATCAGGGGCTTTACTGCTATAAAGTAATGCCCTTCGGGCTAAAAAACGCTGGGGCAACCTTCCAAAGGTTGGTAAACAAAGTTTTCAAACCACTCATCGGCATTACAATGCTAGTTTATGTCGATGACATGATAACAATGTCGAAAGAACCAAGCAACCACATGGACGACCTAAAAAGGACCTTCGAACTTCTAAGAAAACACAACCTGAGACTCAACCCGGAAAAATGTACCTTCGGGGTAGCTTCAGGGAAGTTTTTAGGCTACATGGTAAGTGCCCGAGGAATTGAAGCAAACCCACAGAAGATCCAGGCAATACTGGCCCTAAAGTCTCCCAAAACAGTAAAAAAGTACAGAGTCTGACTGGAAGAGTGGCTGCGCTCAACCGGTTCATATCACGAGCAACTGACAAATGCCACCTTTCTTCAAAGTGATCCAAAAAGCAAAAAAGGATATCGACTGGACAACAGAGTGCGAAGAAGCCTTCCAGCAGTTAAAGCAGTACCTGGTGCAGCCCCCACTCCTGGCAAAACCTCCCGGGAGAAACATTATACCTATATCTGGCTGTTTCGGACCGAGCAGTAAGTTCAGTACTGATACAAGAAACCGACAAGATCCAGAAGCCTGTCTACTATATCAGCAAAGCCCTCTTAGACGCTGAAACCCGGTATCCAGTACACGAACTAGTCGCCCTTTCATTAGTTACGGCAGCTCGGAAATTGCGGCCTTACTTCCAGGCCCATCCTATCAAGGTATACACACCCCTTAAAACAAATTCTGCAGCGGCCTGAGGTTTCCGGCAGATTAGTAAAGTGGTCGGTAGAACTAAGTGAACATAACATCACCTACCTCCCAAGAGCAACAGTAAATGGACAAGCCTTGGCAGATTTTATCGCCGAATGTACCGACCCCCAGACCCTGGCAATAGACGAGGACAAATGGGAAATGTCCGTAGACGGTTCGGCCAGCACACAAGGCAATGGCGCGGGAATCATCCTAAAAAGCGACAAAGGAGAAGAAATCCTACTCGCCCTGAAATTCGCTTTCATAACGACCAACAATGAAGCAGAATATGAAGCAATACTGGGCGGTTTGAGACTATGCACCGTGCTAGGGATCCGAGATGTGGTAATAAAGAGTGACTCGCAGTTAGCTATTCAGCAACTAAAAGGAGCATTTCAAGCAAAAGAGCCTAGCATGATGGCCTATTTGACCGAAGTACGAAAGATAATCGGGAAGATGGAGGATGTACGCTTCGAACAAATCCCCCGAGAGGACAATTGTGAGGCAGACTCCCTGGCACGGCTCGCCTCTTCAACAAAAGCCGAACACCCCAGGATAATCCCTTTGATTTACATCCGGGAAAGGAGCGTATGAGAATCTAAAGTAGAAGTTCTAGATAAAGAAAGCAAAGCATCATGGATGCAACCCATCAGAGAATATCTGGAAACAGGAGAAACACCAGAAGACAAAACGGAGGCCAGAAAGTTAAGATACAAGAGCACTAAATTCTCCTTAATCGACGGGGTACTTTATCGAAGAGGTTACTCAGTCCCCCTCTAAGATGTCTAGCAGAAGAAGAGGCAAATTATGTACTCAGGGAGATACACACGGGCATCTGCGGGAGCCACGCCGGAGGTCGCTCAATTACTTTCAAAGCCCTAAGACAAGGTTTCTACTGGCCGACCATGCACCAGGATGGCATAGAAGTGGCCGCAAGTGCGAAGGATGTCAGAAAAACGCAAATCTCCACCACCAACCAGCCGAACAGTTGACTACACTGCTCAGTCCCTGGCCGTTCGCCCAGTGGGGACTAGACATCATTGGCCCGATGCCACAAGGGAAAGGGCAGGCAAAATATGCCATCGTGGCCATAGACTATTTCACCAAATGGGTGGAGGCAGAGCCATTATCCACTATAACGGAGAAAAAAGCCACTGAGTTCCTGAGGAAAAATATCGTCTGCCGATTCGGGATCCCCCGAGCCGTCATCACTGACAACGGGAAGCAGTTTGACAGCAAAGGTTTCAGAAAACTTTGCGAGGATCTCCAGATCGCCCTAAGGTTCGCCACGCCAGCCCATCCCAAGTCAAACGGACAAGTCGAGGCGACGAACAAAACCATCAAGGCTAACCTGAAAGCTCGGCTCAGATCCAGCAAAGGCCTATGGGTCGAGGAACTACCAGAAGTACTATGGGCGCACCGGACAACCTATAAGGACGCCACGGGAGAAACCCCGTTCTCCTTAGCATACGGATATGAAGCTGTCATCCCGGTAGAAATCGGGGTGACCTCCCACAGGGTTCAGCACTACGAGAGTAAGCAGAATGAAGGACTTATCAGAAACCACCTCGACCTGATCGAAGAGAAGAGAGAGGTCGGCCATGAAAACAGCAATCTACCAACAAAGGATGGCCCGCTTCTACAATAAAAGGATTCGGACACGCACCTTCATCCCAGGCGACCTGGTGCTAAGAAAGGTCACCCTAAATACTCGAAAGCCAGAGGAAGGCTCTCTGGGCGCCAAATGGGAAGGGCCCTACAAGGTGGTAAAAGTGGTGAAGCCAGGAGTGTACATCCTAGAACGGCTGGACGACACGAGATTAAAAAAGCCATGGAACGCTGAGATGTTGAGGAAATACTTCCAGTAAACCTTTCCTTCCTCCTACCTGTCTACGGCAAACAAATAAGGGACAGGAGTCCAAATACAGAAGCCTCACTCAAAATGACCCACAGAGAGTTGTAAGAAGGGCAGTATGTCCCCGAGTATGAATAAAAAACTTTCTTTTTTTCCAAACGCTCTCCCAAAAAATAAAAACAAAACCATATTCAAAAAAAACTCGGGGACATACTCACAACGACGATCCAAAGCTAAAAGAACACAAAACTCGCAACTACCCGACCACGGCTACCACCACAAAAATGCACAGAGTCACACCAGAATCGACTCCATACAAAAAAACAGAGAACATAGAGAAGCATAACATAAGGAGGAATACACCCTTAATGTTTCAATCGGCTCGGGGCTGGATTACATTCCGCCGAGGCCTCTTCATTATTCGGCTCGGGGCTGGATTTCGTTCCGCCGAGGCCGTCTGTTTATTCGGCTCGGGGCTGGATTTCGTTCCGCCGAGGCCGTTTTCGGCTCGGGTTCGGGTTACGTCCCACCGAGTCATACTCATTGGCCTGGGGACAGAACATTCCCCCAGTCCCAAGTATCTCTCTTGGCTCGGGGTCCTCAGGGGCACACTCGATGCATAGGATCCGTGAGAAGCATAGCACAGGGAGGGATGATACCCCCGTGGCGATTGCTTGCTCCAGTGTTACCGAACATGAGGAGGAACATGCCCTTTATGTGTCGAGCACTCTTTGATCCTCACGTACCCGATGTAATGGATCCGTGGGAAAGCATAGCACGGGGGATAATGATGCCCCCGTGACGATTGCTAGCTCCAGTTTTACCGGGCCTAAGGAGGAATATGCCATTGGTATCCCGGACACTCTTTGATCCATTCATCATCCGGATCCGCGAGAGACACAGCACGGGGATGCGTTATGCCCCTGTGGCGTGTGCCTGCTCCAGCGTGGTATGGAGGAGCCCTTATACAATACACAGGCTCCCCAGTGAACCGACGGGCAGTGTCGGCAAGTTTTCGCTCCAACCCGGCAGCAGCCTTAAGAGCTTTGTTTGTTTTAAAATTCTCAATTGCGGTCGACTCAAGGTTCTTTATCACCTCCTCCCGATCAGCCAGTTTAGCCTCCACTTCTGCAAGGCGATTCTGAAGTCTCTGGGCCTGACCACCCTCAGACAATAGACTAAGAAGGAGGTCCTTATTCTTCGCCATGAGGTAAGTAGCCTGCACGAAAACAAAGAAAGTCAAGATATGAGATGAAGAAGACCGAGAACCGAAATCAGAAAAAAGAAGAATAAAACTACCTTTGCCATTTGAGAGCTCATCTCGGTCACCACAGCTTCAGGAGAGATATCCTCATATCTCGAAACCTCCCCCGGGGAATCACCTCGGCCAATTCATTAAAAGCCGGCACTAAATGGGAAGTAGCCTCCTGGATGCTTTCTCCCAAGTCATCCACCCCGAGGATCACGGAACCTTTCCGCTTCTTAGTAGAGCCCTCGGAAGATTTTTTCCCCCGACGGACATCTTTCTTCTTGCCCGGGACAGGCTCCTCCTCCTCCCCCCCAACTCAGCCTTCTCGGCCCAAATTGACGCCTCCTTTTCCTAAAAGGCTTCGGCGGACTGATGAGACGAGCAGACCCCGATGACTGCACACCAGGAGAAGATAGACCCCGAGCAGCCGGCTGAACTTTCCCCTGAGATACCCTCCCAGCCTCGGCAGGTTCAGGCTGTGCCCGGGAAGTTCCCGTTTCCACATGACCGGCCTTCTTCATAGTACCAGCCAACTTCTCAAGAAACTTCGGCCTCTTTGACATGCCTACAAAAAAGGGGGGAGAAGGAAATCAGGACTCGAGCATATAACAAAGACATCAAACACTATAAAACAAACAGAGAAGTCAAACTAAAACAGTCAGCAAACATCTACCTATCCGACCCGAGGCCTCCGAAGGGACAGTCCGAGTAAGGCCCGACTCAACAAAGGCCGCATCATTAACCAACTTCCTCCAGTGGGCAGCATACCCCCGAGCCCAATATACCCGCCTCCGGACCTGACGAGAAACCTTGGGAGCATCCCGCCAACAAGCTGGGAGGAACCAGAGAAGTTAGAAACCTAAGAAACTAAGAACGGGAATAAGAAAAAAGAGGGGTATTAAACTCCTAACCTCCCGCCCTGAAGATGTCCGGAACCAAGACGTCCTCCTCAAACGATCTGAGGACCCGACCCCAATCCCCAGTAGCCCAGAACCAACGATCCTTGAAATTCTTGTTAGAGTCGGGGAGTTTCTGGACAAGGTTGGACGAACTCTCATAAGCAGAGAGGTAATACCAACCATAGTGGGTCTTTGGGTTAGACTTCAAACGATATAACCTCTTCACCTCTTCCAAAGAAGGTACATCTAAACCTGCCCGGTGCCAAACCACATATATGCCGGCCGGCCAGAATCCTCCAACTATTTAAACTCAATTGACATGGGGCAATCTCCATCTCGGCCAGCATCCAAGCAAAATAACGTTGCATCGGCAGCCGTAGCCCACACTCGAAAAAGGCAGGAAGAAGTGCCACCGAGCCCTCGTCAGGTTGACTAGCGCGATCCATCGGGCCGGGAACTTCAAGGGCGATATCTATCGGAATATCATATCGCTGTCGGAGTAGTGCAAGGTCATCTTCAGTTATTTTGGAAGGACGGTTCATATCCAGAGCCGACGAGCCAAGATCACCGGGCTCTGGATCCTTCCGAGGAACCCTTTGATAGTAGGAATCTTGTTCGATCTCAGAAGGAGTAGGGGGTAGTATCAAGGTCTTCTACACTAGGTGCCCCCGAGCCCGAGAAAAGCTCCTCAGCAGGGGGAGTTGAGTTTTTAGCAGCTTTTCAGGGGAGGAACTGCTGTCAGACATCCCTGACATCCGGAAAACAAAAAAGGAAGGGGAAGTCAGTCTATAACTAAGAAACTACTCAGGTTTTCTAAAACGGGTGGGTTCTAAAAAGTGCCCTAAAGCAAAATCCAACAAGACCTTAAGTCATCCCTTAGCAACATTCAACAAAGAAAACAGGATTCACAACACAGAAAGGGAATAGGTCGTTCAGAAGACTTACTTGTTTTTTCTCAGAAAATCTGGAGGTTATGCAGTACGGTTTGCCCGTTCCTTATGTTCGCAGCAGAGAAAGAAGCCCGCGGTTGAACTCCGAGAACACTGAATGGAGCGATTAAGGAGACGTTTTCAGGAAAGCAAGGAGAAATTGCTAAAAAATGGAACAGTGAAAGCTTCGCCTTCTTATAGTCATAACCAGGACGCTCGTGACCGTTGGATCTAAGGGAGGAACCCGGATGAACGCCAGGTGTCGACTGCAAAAGAGGTCTCCCAAGTTTAAACAGACGGCTGAGATCAGCCCACTGTGAAGACGCCTCTACACGGTCGATTCATTCCCTTTTTGGCGGGAACCCGGCAGATGTTTGACAAGTGTCGAAATTAGAAGAAACCCTAAAGATGATTTGATAGGCATTTAAACGGACATGACTGTTGCGTGTCTCAAGACAAAGCGCTTGAAAAGAGGCGACAAAACATTTCTCAACACTGGACCGACCTCTAACAGAGCAAATCAGCACACCATCTTTATATAGTTCCCGGCACCAACTTGCACACTTGTTGGAACCGAGAACTAGGGGACAAATGTTGATGGTGTTTTCAGGCACTATGATATTTAAGGCAGCACGACGAGGACAGAAGGGTAATTCCCTGCTTGGTTGAGATCACTAAATCCAACCCGACCACTTTGCAATAAAAGAACAAAGCACCTTACGGTTTCAAACCGACCACAACATAAATAGACCGAGCACTTTATGACCAGCAACCGACCACTTGGGTTCAGATAGCCGGGCACTATCAGGTCGACATCAACATTCTCAGCATAAAAGATTGCCATGACCGACCTCATGAAAACCGACCAGATGGCGAGACAGGCTCAAGATGACGACACCCTATTCTTGCGGATAAGATAAAACGAATCATCCTATTCTCACAAGGAAATGAAGTCAGAATCCGAAAAGGAATAAGAAAAGAGAAGACAATATCAGACTAGGAATCCTTGCAAGAAGAGAAGACAATATCAGACTAGGAATCCTTGCAAGAAGAGAAGACTGAGTTCAACTAGGATTTCTTATGCAAATAAGAGTCTGATTTCTTTACTATTATAAATAGGAGGGCAGAGTATGTGTAAAAGGCATCAAAAAAAAATGAGTGATCAGAATCATCAAGCTCTGATTTGTAAGCGCAAAAGACCTGAGAAGCGTATTGGAGTAATAAAAAGTATCATCCTGTTTTTGTCCGTGGACGTAGGTCGGATCCAAATCCACCGAACCACGTTAAATCTCCTTGTTGATTGGTGTGTTTATCTGTCTTCTGCTAAGTTTGCTTTTGGTCCCCCATAACCAAACAAATTCACTATTGAAGGAGGATTACCTCGGAGGTGATATTACCGTATTACCCCGAGACCAAAATCCGCCGTCAACAGGTACATAAATTATATCAGATAGCTTTTCCTACAAACCTATAATTGATGAGATGACACGCTGTTTCTGGACTTAAGAATCTCTTATTATACATTATATAATCATTGTCATGTTGTTCTTTCTCTTTCGCTTTCTAACTGAAAAAGCCTTTCACTTGGGCATTCTTAATAGTGTCTGACATCAAGGGCTTGCCTTATATAAGAGCATATGGTACTACTATGCCTAAAATCTGGAATTACATCCCTTTTGCTCATGAATTTCCGTAACTGCTTGACATGTATCCTCTCATTCACCGATAAGTGGGATAATTTCCCATGAACCTTAGCATAGGCCGTCGGCGACAACATTAGTCTTCCCTGTAGTTGTAACACTTCAACAGCTCCACCCAAATGTCCAGCCTTGAACTTCGCTCTGTTTGCTTTATGATGCGTTTGAGGCCTTAAAAGTTCTTGCAAGTCCCTCTATCATTCCATCAATAATGGTTATTGCCAACTCTGGCTATTAGATAGCTATGACATTATCATGCTATATTGATGTGCACTTCGAGCTAACCTTGACGGCTTTGCAAAACACCATGAAACCTCTAGTTCTTAATGATATCATCATGATAAGCATTGTGGCTAATCGCTGTTAATTCCCTTGAAAGCTTTACTCACTGATTCTGACCATGAAAATTTGATATTATCCTGAGTTAGCTTGACCCGAGTGCCGTAATTTTAAGGGAAGTCCTTAATGAATCTGCGGTAGCAATCCGCCTATCATTTGAAAGCTTTTGACTTCTTTATCACTTATGGACCTAGGCTAGTTCTAAATCGCTTCAATTTTTGTGGGAACAACTGAAATCCCATCTCATGATACAACATGGTCTATAACCAAGATTTACTTTTAGAAAACTTAGTATCAAATTTCCATTCTGTCAAATCCTACGAAATAACAAGCATGTGTTCTTCATGTTCTTCCATACTTATTCGTGAGTTCCATATTTTCTATTGAAGCGTTAGTGAGTTCAAGGGGCATCACTAAAGTTTATAGTACTCACGGCATACCTGATATGTGATCGTGGAAACATATGAATCCGTATCTTGAACTTGTGATACTTTGGTCAAGGTCAACCTTTTGGCGATGTCATGTTCTTTAATGCTGACTAGATGGATCATTATCTACGGGAATTGTAAATGATTTGGTAGCGTTATCTTCTAGAAGAACGTGTCTTATGTGATTAGAAACTGAGAGATTGGAATTTTAAAATTTATACTTCTAGTCTAACTAAGACTTGCAAGGAATATTCCTGACATGGCTTGTGTCTACTGAAATCTAACTTGACCACTTGATACCTACCATTCTGCCAGTATACCCTAGACTTATTGGGAATCATGCTGGTACTACTGATGATACTGGCTTACTAGAACTGAGTGGGGTCGGAGAACTGAGGTAAAATTTTGATTTTATAGTCTGGGTGACCGCATCTATTACTACATGAGTAGCTAACATGCATGGTCCTAGGTGACTCTTTTCAAAGGTTTAGTGTGGGGCTATCATACGGATCTGCAAGTACTAAAGGAGCCACTAGAGAAGTAGCACGTTGCCTCAATTCTGCTTCGGCCCTTTACTGGTAGCCGTGCTTTTCCTTAATGGAAAATTTCGTAAGGCATGGACCTACTCTGAGCTTTATATTAGCCTAAATGGCTCAGTTTTTGTTCTTCTCCCTGGACTCCCCTTTTGGCCTACAAGAAGTCTCGTATAACGTGTATCATATTCCTATATTTGTTACATGCTCTGCCTGCTCTAGGAGCTTATACTTTCAAGCCTTTTAAGTCAAGAATGAGCTAGGAGGGCTTTACTAAGTTCTGTTATATCTAAAGTAGAACCATAGCATTTATCATATCTATGACAGAGGTAAATCATTCCTCACAACTGGTTCTTCATGAGCTCAACTGATCTAACTGTCATGCCACCGTATCTTATACATGTCCTGCTGGATTTCATGACATACTCCCTTATATCCATGATAAATTCTACATCTGAATTCATATTGTTACTGTTTATTTTGATCTTACTAAGGTTGGGTTGAGGATGCCTAGTCATGTTCAGGAATATCTAGATGGGTGGGGGCTGTCCTACTGCTGGGTTCATACATTTGGCTACTATTGGTGGCAATGAAAAATTCAACCAACCATTCCATGAATCCTACATACATTACGTGTTTCGATTAAGATCGCCTATGACATGGGTTTTAATGGGCTTACTTATTGATCGGAGTTCCTAAGGGGTCTTGAGTAGAATTGAACTTAATTGGTTCATCCTACTAGGTCTATGGTTCTGAGTCTATCATTATTTTCCATGGAATACGTCTAAGGGTCGCGAGATACTATCTAATTGCTAAGCAAATGGAGATTGAAACTCTACTGAGAGTTATCTGAACTTTTATTGTTACTGATAGGTACACAACTTCGCCATCTGACTCAGGGATTTCTACATGTGCTACATATTTTTATGGGTCTATTTGATAGTTCTTGAAAAGCCAAGGAATTTCTCGTAGACGAAGGGTTCATTGGATTTTCCTAGAGGTATATGTTTCTTGATTTATTGGCCTTTGTTCTGTGGTATGCTCCCAAAGGTCCCAAGTTCTCTCTCTATCTAATTATGCTGCTATTATTTATTCAAAAGAAATGGGGTTTGAACATATGACGAAGACTAACTCTTCTGAACTGGTTTAAGTGTATAGATTGTCATGGCGAAACCCATTACCTATTTTAGAATACAAGTGAGATGGACGCCATTTGACGTATTTCCTAACTAGTGCTCCTAAGAGGCCAAGCGCTAGCTATGACATGGTTATATATACATTTATAGGCCTTAGATAACATAACCAATCTGAAACTCTAATAACAAGGGTCTTGCTTAATCATGAACTAAACTAGGGTAGCTGAAATTCATACAATCTACAAGGCATGCTGAACCTATCAGAAATTAATGGGTCTAAGCCGAACCGTATTCTTAGAGTACTCGTCTAATTATCATACATTATCTGGAATCATACTTTACATGCATGGGACATGGAATAACTAACGAATCTGATTACATGTAAACTTTCTGAGGAAATAGAGAACTTAGTTGGAGTTGATGGAACTCAGAAAGGTGATGCCTTACATATGAGTATCTCAGACATACTTAGCATGTAAAACATCATAACTCTACCACCGTAGTCATATACCCCCAGACCATGGGCTCTGATACCATCTTTCTCACATCGCAGTACGTCCGGGACATGAATGGCAGGAGACGGCATGACCGTCTCTTAATCCTCAGACATGGAAATACAAAACATGAAATCACTCATATAATGACTTGTAAAATTCATGTATGATTGCATATCTTATTATATACAATTATAATTCTAGCATTAAATCTAAAAGTCTTGCAATACCACTATATATTCACTTATTTACCTAAAATCCATATATATAAATATATAAATATTTGACTTTACATGCAACAAATGTTTTCTACTGACACTAGTACTTGGCCCCATGGCCTACAACCAAATACACATGTGGACCTTTAACATGCATGAATCTACGACTGCAGTTGGTATCCATCTCCTCCGAACTGAACAATCGGACATGAAAGAGCCTCACTGAGAGGTTACTAAAGGAACCTCCATCTAAAAACTCGAAGATTGGGGGTAAGTCATATGAATAACTTAGTGAGTGAATGCTGAAATAAATGATCGAGAAAATAAATCCATATAAATAATAATATAATTAGAAACCTTGTTGAGTTGTCATAAATCATTATCTGAAAATTCATATTCTGTTAAAATCATAAAGTTTAAAATACAATACATAAGTCATGAAAATCACACCAGTTCCATTGCCTGAGGGCGTGCAACCTACTTAGCAGGTTCTAGCTTCGCGTAAGTAGGGGAACGTGAATAGGCCCAAAAGGGTTCTGAAAACCATTAGGCCACATGACCAAACTCGAGCTACTAAACATGAGGAAGCGGCAATCCACTGCAGTTTGAAAATGTGTATTACTTGTATATGTTGGTTTCTACTATAGTCCCAAGATCATTCAAGCAATGAAAATAATATGAATACAATAAAGAAGTATGGCGGAATCATACTTACAATGAACGGATTATGGAAGTGTTGATAACAAAATTTCTCCTTGTTGAAGCTCTCCAAGATTCGGCCAAGGTCCCAATTTGTTGAAGATGAAGAAGCTCCAAGCTTTGAGAGGATTCCAAGCTCTTAGATTGGTTTCCCTATCACCTTGAATGATCCTTGAATGTGCTAGAAAGTGAAGAAAAAGAAAAACAATCCTATTTGTTCTTCAATAAAGCTCACGGCAAAGTGACGTTTTGGGAGAGAGAGAGAGAGTTTTGTTTGTTTGATTTTTGTTTTCCAAAAACAATAATGCAAAAGTGTTTTTCCAAAGTTTGGTATATGGCTTTTAAAAAGTCAAAACCATTTTGGAGCCAGAATGGCAATTAAAGCTCTCAACAACCAACATCATGAATAATGACAAGTTGTCATTCACCAAAAGGTGACTTGACATCCATCACTAGATTGACATGCGATGTGACGAGCGATGTGACTTGTGGCCGCACTTGATTCTAAATCGGAGTGGCCTCGCAAACACATCCCGGGCTCAGGTTCGTTAATTCCAAATTAACGAATTTTCCATTGCGACGTAATTAAATCAAATTTACTATTCACATCGCTCGCGAATTAATTCTAAATTAATTCGTCTGCCCGAATTAAAATCTAATTTTAATTCCGCGTCGAAATCTAATTTCGTTTAATATATCGAATATATTATTTTATCGATTAATTCCCAATTAATCGTTCTCTCTTCAAATAGTATTTTATCCCAGATAAAATATCTCCGTTATTAATCCAAGATTAATTAAGTTCGAATCATTCGTCATCGGTGACTCTTCGGGAAGCGACCCAAGAGATCCCTGGATATGTTGGCAGTAAATCCGGTCGTCGGACTATCCGAACACGTACATACCTCGTACTACGTTTTTACCAATTTACGAGACATGGTCGGCTTCTAGCAAAGCACCGTGCCTACCCAGTTCTCTAGAAATATTCTTAATGGAATATATAATCTATATCAGGCATAATATATATAGTATTGCGTATAGCGATCCAGTATCGGATGTCACATGCAAGGCCTAGGGCTGGAATTGTGTCTGCCCCGTACGAAATACATATCGGATCTCTGGTAACTAGTCTCTCTAATCGGATAAACATGACCTAGTCATATTATCCCGATAGCTGCAGCATATAAGAGCACCAATTCCGTATCCTACGTGACCATCATCTCCACTATGACTGGAGTGATACTTCCATCTTGACATCACACCCAATACACTACGATTCTCAACATACCCAGAAGAGGCGTACACATAACATGTTAAAGCCCTGGACGACCAAAACCAAAGTATATTGATTGTCGCAAGTATTAGCCGTGTAAGTCTCAAGTTAAGACCAAATACATCTACCCTGATTCGGACTTCCATAAACACATAGTCATACTACCAATGGAATTCTGAGGGGTCTATCCAGAGCGAAGCTGTTTCCGTACCATCGGTAAACACAACCTCCTATTACACTTGCATAAGTATCCAATACTTAAATATATGAGAACTATGCCGTTATGCTCCCATAACACACACAAGTGCAATACTAGTCTATTCCGCATTATCGATGTCCAATCTCGATAATACTACGACTATGGATGTTTTAATGATTAAACCTTCATGGATTGATACTGTCTCATATCTTATCAATCCGGAACTAATCATATGGACTTTTATCATTTATGTATCTTGGTAATCCGATTACAAATGATAAAAGAGCAATTTCCTTTGTCACATAGTTAATTTGTACAACAACACCATGTTCTGTACAAATAGTGATGCTATGGGTCATAATTGTCCAACAATCTCCCACTTGGCCTATAACCAATCACTCAAGTGTTCTACACTTGAACTATGTACGGGTCGCTCAAACTTCTGTTGAGGAACTGCTTTCGTCAGCGGATTTGCAAAGTTATCATCTGATGTGATTTATTCGATCATCACATCGCTATGATGTATGATCCAAACGAATCAGATGAATAGTTGAAGTATATACTTGGATCGTTGATGAGACCATTAATTCTTTAGCCTGTGATGTAGCCTAGCTCAGCTGCTGATAGAACTACTCCTAATCTGATTAGGATTATTAAGATCCAAAGTGCTTCTATTGCTGCCTCAGCTGCAGCAATATTCTGTTTTTTGTTGTTTATTCGGCAATAGTATCTTGCTTGGAAGATTTCCAGCTCACTGTTCCGATATTCAAACTATATAGTACCTATATTACGACTTACAGTCGTTATTATCGGTTAGGAAACTTGCAGCAGTGAACCCAGTCACTTGAAGTTCTCCTTCTCCATAGCTTAAGAAAGCATCCTTAGATCATCTAAGATACTTAAGGATGTTCTTAACATCAATCTAGTGACTATCACTTAGATTGGCCTGATTGTGACTTCATATGCTCAAAGCATATGAGACACCAGGTCACGTACATATATTTCAATGTACGAGTTCTCGGAGAGTGCCAACAACTTTTAGATCTATCCCAGTAGATCGTTATTCCTAGAATAAAGGTTGTCTCTCCCAAGTAGTCTACGGAGAATTTTTATGAAAGCCAAGCTTTCACTGATTGTATTATGGGAATATCATTTCCAAGAAATGGTATATCATCATTATATAGGACAATCACTATCAGTGCGCTCCCACTAACCTCCTTATATACACAAGAATCATTTTCGTTTTGAATTAAATCATATACCATTATGATTACATCAAAACGATAGTTCCAAGAACGCAATGCTTGCTTCAATCCATAAATGGATCGAATTAACTTGCAAACCTTGTTTGCTTGTTTTGGTATGACAAAACCGTCAGGATGTTATAAACATCCTCCAAAAGGTTTCCGTTTAAGGAAAGCAATTTTGAGGTTCAGCTGCCATATTTCATAAATGAAACATGCAGCAATAGCAAGCATTATCCAAATGGATTTAACCATGGCAACGAGTTAAAAGGTTTCGTCGTAACATAATGCTGATAACGATACCTTTTCGCTACAAGCCTAGCTTAGTACGTTGGTATGTTGCCATCCATGTATGTCTTCCTTGAAGACTAATATAGTACCAATAGGCACAATGCCTTCTGGTACAACAACCAGTGTCCAAACTTGTTTGGTATACATGGAATCCATTTCGGATATCATGGCACTTTGCCATAATAGGGAATCGATACCTTGTATCACTTCCTCATACGTAGTCGGTTTGTCTTCCTCAATAAGATTGACATCTTTACGAGGTGAGATCAGAAACCCATACCTCACAGGTTGTTTTCTGACTCTCTTCGACTTACGCGGTTCTTGTGTATTTGAAGATTGTGGTACAGTTTCATCCCTGATGAACTGTTTGTGTTCCGTTAAGGAATCGGTGCCTGGAACAATATTACTTCGATTTTCATCGAGTTTTACTTTCCTCCCACTTACCACTGCAGATAGGTATTCCTCTTAGGAAAACCGCATGGAGAGCAACAATTAAATTGTTCTCTTGTGAGTTGTATAAGTACTATACTTTGGTTACCCTGGGATAACCTACAAATTAGGCACTTATCCGATTTGGGTTCTAGTTTGGTATCATCCAAACATATGCCCAGCATTCCCAAATCTACAGAATGAGAAAATCTGATTTCTTTCCTGTTCATATCTAATATGAAGTCTGTGAAACAGATTTTCATGGAAACTTATTCAAAATAAATTTTGCACTATTTAATGTGCATCCCTAAAAGGAAAATGGTAGCTTAGAGCGACTCATGATTAACCTTATCATGTCCAACAAGGTTCGGTTTCTCAGTTCGAATACACCGTCAAATTGAGGTGTTCCGTGAGGAGTCCACTATGAAAGAATACTATACTCTTTCAGGTTATTGAGAAACTTATTGCTTAAGTATTTTCCATTATGGTCTAACCGTGACGGTTTAATACTTTAGCCGATCTGTTTGTCTACTTCGTGTCGAAACTCTTTGAATTTATCAAAAGTTTCCGATTCGTGTTTCGAAAGAAACACATAACCATAACGCGATGCCACATCCGTAAAGGTTACGAAGTATTCATATCCACCTCTAGCCTAGCTAGATATGGGCCCACTCATGTCACTATGAACGAGGGCTAACAGATCGGTGGCACTTCTACTTTTACCAAGTAAAAGGTATTTTAGGCACTTTGCCTAATAAACTAGATTCGTAGACATCATTTGAATTTTAATCAAATCCGTCATAGTATCCACTCTTCAAAAGTGTGGATATACGAGTCTTGTTTATGTGTCCCAAACAACAATGCCATAAATAAGTCTCATCTGATTAATTCAGTTTGAGCTATTTGTTTGTCATGTTAAACATTTGAGATTTATTTATATTCAAAATATAAATACTGTTATTTACATCTAATGTGTTTATCTCAATATCATCTTTATAAAATAAAACACTTTAGTGTTCTAGAATATAAAGGTATATCCGCAACAGATTAAACTCTGATATAGAGATAATATTTTTAGTCAAACTAGGTACATTTTAACAGTTTCCTAATTTAAGTACACACCCGAAGGGTAGTTCCTAAACTTAGGTTTCTACGGTTAAAACAACGACTCTCGTCCCGTTTCCGATTCGTAGATCAATCTCAACTGAAGTCAGTATCCTGCTAATCAGCAGATCTCGCACATCAGTACATATTTATGTACGATACTTAGTATCAAATCCAATTTTGAAACTAATAGCGAACATGTTTATGACAAATATACTTAAAGCCGGAGCCTTGCCCCGCTTTCACTTCCTTCATGTCTGCCTTGTCCATACGGCAGTCACGCTTCTAGTGACCCCGTTTGCCACAGTTTAGGTAGACATCTTGGGATATGTCATTTGTCTTCCTAGAAGACTGTGATGATTTTGCCTTTGCCCCTTTTAGAAGCTCTAGCTTTGCCTCCTAGAGCATAGCCATCAACTCTCCAAGAGTTTACTCTCAGTTTATAATGAACCTGCCCCAGCTTTCGGGTAGAGACTTAAGGTCAAATCTTTGGTAGTCTCAGCCACATAGGTAATGCCCAGCTAACCTAGCTGATCGATGTCAGTAATCATCTGTGACACCTAGTGCTCGACAGATGTACCATCTGACATACATGAGCGGAAGAGCTTCTTATGCAATTATTACTTCTAAGATCTAAGAATAAATCTATGAAGATCTTTAATTTCATCATCATTTTATAAGGATCTAATCTTTTAGTCTGATGACGGATTTAAAGTGTCATTGCATTAAGCATAATGGATTGAGCACTAAAGTTATCATCACATGAATCTTCCAAAGATCATGTTCTACTATTTGCTCAACTTCGGGCTTAGGCCCGAGATATCAAATAGAATAACTTCTCAGTTCCCAGGACTATCCTGAGTTTTTATTCCCAATCTGAAAATTAAAGCCATTTAAAGACATTTTCATCCAGGATTATGTTTTAAACGCTAATATTTTAGTTATCTTGATTGCTATAGTCCAACTATCCAATCAATGATTTCGGGTACTATCGATTATAATGATTACTATAGTCTAACTATATAATCAACTATAATTTGATTAGTTAAATTCAAATCTATTGATTACTATAATCCAATTATATAATCAACTATAAATTGAAATAGTTTGAATACAGTCTAACTGTTTCAAGAAAAATAATAATATATTAGTCCAACTAATAAAATAATTGACGAAATAATTTGAAAGCGCGTAAAGCTAAGTATTTGAACGAAATTGCAAATTCAATACTAGCCTCCCACTATTTTTCGGCGAGCCTCTAACCCTCTGTTGAGTACTCGGGAAACCTAGTTTCCTAGTGGGCTAGGATCCCGTTAAATAACACACAACCTTGACTTTGGCCAACAAGCTGTATGATATTTAACTAGGTATATCTCTAAGATCAATTGGATCTCATCCAATTCCTAGATCCGGTAGGTGGACCTCCAAGTCCGAAACATATATACAATATATATGCCAATATATCCAATATATTTTCCTAACCTTTTTCCTCTGAATCAACTAAGCCTTGGCGTTGACACAACAAGCTTAATGATTTCAGTTAAGCGAAACCCATTGACTTTGGAAAGCTTCGTAATCGATGTCGATGGACAAGAAGTGATCTTGACTTTGGCCAACAAATCACAACTTGGACAAGACACACGATATGCAACAAAGCCTTCATGATTCAAACACATCCGTGATGGATAAAGGTCTTGACTTTGGCCAACAAACCAGTGCCAATCTTGGATTTTGAGTAAGAATCACTCAATGGAAGGAAAACGCTTAATATTTTATTGAGGGTTTTTCGCGTAAATTGGCAACCAATTTTATTATCTTTGTTAGGTCTCATCATACACCCTTAAGCATGCATTCTAAAAGCATAATAAGGCGTGGAAATAAATTAATAACGATATGCGGATGAATATTTCACAGATTGTTCCTAGAACAAATCACTCTCTTTCTTCTCCCAGCCTAGCACTATTCTTACTTCTACCCAATTACATAATATAATAAGAGAAACCTCATTAACATTGAGGGGAATTAAGTGAGAAGAGAATTACAAAGAATCAAGAGAGATAAGGCTGGACACGCGGGTCCAATTTAATAAATTCTAAATTTACAACAATTTCCAAAATTGCCCTTCCCTTCTAATATCCATCCGATATACGTTATTCATTCAACACATCCATGTATTCACACAAAGCATGTTATTCAATCAATCTAATCCAATTAATTAATCTTGAATAAAGTGATCATCCAATGTTCAAACAACGATTTGATTTTGCGCGAGTCCAACTCGTTTGAGAATAAGTACTCAAAGTACGAATTCTTAAATTATATCGAAGTACAATTTAAATCTAATTTAATTCGTATTCAATACTAATTCCATATTTAATTCCAAATTAAATAACTACATTTTTTAATGTGCCTTTACGACTTTGATTCCAAATCTAATCTAAATGGGTCTCAAAGCCCAATAAACATCCAATGTAGTTTAATTAAAGTCCAATGGGCTTTTAATTAATTTCTTAAGGCATGGACTTTGGTCAATATGGGTCAAACCCAAATACCAAAGCCCAATTAAGGAATCACCCTTATTTGCCAAGAAACCAATTTAGGCCTATTAGGCCCAATTAAACATTAAAAGGCCATTAGTTATATTTGGACTTTATGGAATGGTTTAGGCCCAATTTGGATTCAATCCAATTGACCCAAACCAACTTGACCCAACCAAGTCCATAAGACCCAAATACAACATATAAAAGCCCAATTCCAAATTTAGCCCAATTTATTAAATTCTAATTTTCCAAAATTCATAATTTAATAAATCAAAGTGTTTAGCCATGATTAATGGTTTAAATTAAAATTTCGAAAATACTAATCTAATCCATTAATCATGCATTAATTTGTTCAACACATGTCCAACATTTTGAAAAAAAAAATCATCTCATTTCATGCTCTTCAAGCTCACAGCATTTTAGGGGTTTTTTGTCCGATTTCGTTTTCAATCCGATTGAATCTCAAATCAACATTTCCCAAGTGTTCAAACTCATCCAATGATCAAAAGAACAAAAAAATACCATGACATTTAGGGCTACTCATGATTCGGCCAAGCCAACATTTTGGGCAAAAATTGATCCATTTAAATTTTCATGAAATTGATCATGCATAACTCCAAGTTATCATCATTCAAGCATACTCAATCAAACAATTTTATCAAATCATGCTCAAATCGATTTTACCCAAATTTTACCCTAATATTTTTCATGCTCAAATTAGGCTCTGATACCATTGTTGGTTTCTACTATAGTCCCAAGATCATTCAAGCAATGAAAATAATGTGAATACAATAAAGAAGTATGGTAGAATCATACTTACAATGAACGGATTATGGAAGTGTTGATAACAAAATTTCTCCTTGTTGAAGCTCTCCAGGATTCGGCCAAGGTCCCAATTTGTTGAAGATGAAGAAGCTCCAAGCTTTGAGAGGATTCCATGCTCTTAGATTGGTTTCCCTATCACCTTGAATGATCCTTGAATGTGCTAGCAAGTGAAGAAAAAGAAAAACAATCCTCCTTGTTCTTCAATATAGCTCACGGCAAAGTGAGGTTTTGGGGGAGAGAGAGAGAGAGTTTTGTTTGTTTGATTTTTGTTTTCCAAAAACAATAATGCAAAAGTGTTTTTCCAAAGTTTGGTATATGGCTTTTAAAAAGTCAAAACCATTTTGGAGCCAGAATGGCAATTAAAGCTCTCAACAACCAACATCATGAATAGTGACCAATTGTCATTCACCAAAAGGTGACTTGACATCCCTCACTAGATTGACATGCGATGTGACGAGCGATGTGACTTGTGGCCGCACTTGATTCTAAATCGGAGTGGCCTCGCAAACACATCCCGGGCTCAGGTTCGTTAATTCCAAATTAACGAATTTTCCATTGCGACGTAATTAAATCAAATTTACTATTCATGTCGCTCGCGAATTAATTCTAAATTAATTCGTTTGCCCGAATTAAAATCCAATTTTAATTCCGCGTCGAAATCTAATTTCGTTTAATATATCGAATATATTATTTTATCGATTAATTCCCAATTAATCGTTTTATCTCTTCAAATAGTATTTTATCCCAGATAAAATATCTCCGTTATTAATCCAAGATTAATTAAGTTCGAATCATTCGTCATCGGTGAATCTTCGGAAAGCAACCCAAGAGATCCATGGATATGTTGGCAGTAAATCCGGTCGTTGGACTATCCGAACACGTACGTAACTCGTACTACGTTTTTACCGATTTACGAGACATGGTTGGCTTCTAGCAAAGCACCGTGCCTACCCTGTTCTCCAGAAATATTCTTATGACACATGCAAGGCCTGAGGCTGGAATTGTGTCTGCCCCGTACGAAGCACATATCGGATCTCTGGTAACTAGTCTCTATAATCGGATAAACATGACCTAGTCATATTATCCCGATAGCTGCAGTATATAAGAGCAGCAGTTCCGTATCCTACGTGACCATCATCTCCACTATGACTGGAGTGATACTTCCATCTTAACATCACACCCAATACAATACGATTCTCAATATACCCAGAAGAGGCGTACACATAACCTGTTAAAGCCCTGGACGACCAAAACCAAAGTATATTGATTATCGCAAGTATTAGCGGTGTAAGTCTCAGGTTAAGACCAAATACACCTACCCTGATTCGGACTTCCATAGACACATAGTCATACTACCAATGGAATTCTGAGGGGTCTATCCAGAGCGAGTTGTTTCCGTACCATCGGTAAACACAACTTCCTATTACACTTGCATAAGTATCCAATACTTAAATATATGAGAACTATGATGTTATGCTCCCATAACACGCACAAGTGCAATACTAGTCTATTCCGTATTATCGATGTCCAATCTCGATAATACTACGACTAGGGATGTTTTAATCATTAAACCTTCATGGATTGATACTGTCTCATATCTTATCAATCCGGAACTAATCATATGGACTTTTATCATTTATGTATCTTGGTAATCCGATTACAAATGATAAAAGAGCAATTTCCTTTGTCATATAGTTAATTTGTACAACAACACCATGTTCTGTACAAATAGTGATGCTATGGGTCATAATTGTCCAACAGTATAAATCAATTTAATGCAAGATCATAAATATATATCCATTAAACATATAAATAACATTTGGATATCGTGTAAAAGCTGTTGTTGTGTTTAAAAGCATCATAAAAATAGAAAACATAATCAATGAAAAGGTGATTACCTGAAACATGCTTACAAAATCACTAAAATTAATATTCATAAAAGAAACTATGAAAACATAACATCCATTCACTAAAATATTACGGATTCCTACTACTTGGGTGGTCTTACTGAGCCTGATGAAATATTTTACGGAGGATCTATAAAACGGGTATTCACGAGTACGTAAAATATGAAAAAATAAAGGAAATTTCACGATCGTAATGATACACATGGAGTATGCATGAGTTCATATTGACGAGGAATTCAAAGGCATTTACTTACATCTTAGACTTAAGCAAGGTTATATGTTAACTAAATTTCTAATGGTTCATAAGTCGCAATGTTCCTAAAACGATAAGAAAATCCATAGATGTGAACTTGTTTATTAGGGGATTCTAACAACATATGATCTCCCTCACTCTTGTGACATGAATCATCTTATACTTATTAAGCTTGTACTTTAAACATCTTGTTATGCCTCACACGGTAAGGTTCTTAACAACAAGTGGCAATCAATTCTGTAATACACCACAACAACCTAGCATATAATATGAGCACCTCATAAGCCCATAAATGAATCCATGCTAAAAATCAATATTCACAAAAAAAAAATCACCCTTCCACCGAAAACAAAAGCTCAAGCCCAACTCCCAAATTGCATTTCAGGATATTTTTTTTTCCAAACACAACAATTCACCACCACTCTATGCAACACCCCGGTAATTCTGAAGACTATTACGTAATGGGACGCGTGATATATGATAAAAATTATGTTCGAATAGGTATACGTTCATGAAATGACTTTTTTTGGATATTTGGAAAAATTCTCACAGTTTTGATACGGAATTCATTCCAATGATAAATTCGGACAGTCCGTGGTATTTGGGTTGTAACTTTTTCATAAAAACTATGATTTTTATGAATCTTATATTGTCAAAAAGCTAAGACTGGGACCTACAACTTATATGTTCAATTGTTTTCTAAATTCGAACCAAAAGTAAGTCAAAAATGCAACTCAAAAAATTCACATGAATAGTACCTACGGACCTATGTATAGAATTTTACATTTCTCTCCAAAATTCTGATTTTTCTTCAAAATTAAAACAGTACTAATTAGTCAATTAAGCCCCTACTATAAATATGATTACTATTTAAGCACCTCTAATAAATTTGAGAAGAGAGATGACACGAATCTAGCCACTCAAGGAACATTAGATGGCATGGCCAGTAACATGGTAGAGCCTTTGCAAGTTCCAATAGTGCCAATCACATGCCAGAAAGCTAAGAAGATCAGAGACGCAATGGCGGAACTAGCACAGAGTGCCATGGCTAAGTGTGACAGACAACCCCAGGGCATATTGGCGTCACCTGAGGGCTTCAATAGAGTGGGTCCAAAGCTATTTCACATGGCCCAAGTCATTCTAGAAGACGCGCAATAGCCGATTTTAAAGATATGAGCATTTTGAAGAATTTGGTCATTTTATGCCTTATATGTAATTCGGCCAAATGGGCTTGTATTTTGACCTTTTGCTTGACATGTTGACTCTAGTTAGGCTATTTGTAACTTAGTTAACTAGATCATTTGGGTCAAATTGGATTAGAACTAAGTTAGTTAGTTAAAGGACCTATTAGGCATTCTTTAGAAATGGTGCCACTTTTGTTGACTTTTTCTTTTTGATCTTTTTGCCACTTGCATAAAGATCTTGGAGGAGATATTTGTAATATTTAGTAAATGACTACTTAGGGCTTTAGCTTTATGTAGTCATTGGGTAGTTTGAGGACCTTTTGGTCTTTTTACCTTTTGAATGGCATTTTAGTAAATTTGCCTTATCCTATATAATGTAAACTTTGTCTTCTTCAATAACAACTTGCAAATTTCGAATTTCTTCAAAGAAAAATGGATGTGGCCGAATTTCAAGCTTAAGGGAGGGATTCCCCTTTGTTTCAGCTTTGACTAATCTAAGGCATTGCAACCTTGGTGGCGTCTCCGTGCTAGCAGAACACTGCAAGGAATCATCTTAAGGGTTCTCAAAGACAAGTTCTTTGTGGGTCTTCTTTGTGGCCTTGGAAGGGTTTTGTTCCTACAAAATCGAATTCGCGGTGCTTGGGGTTCTATCCGTTGCAAGGGGTTTGCTTGGCCTTAAACATCCAAGTCAGTTCTGTGTCATTTGGTATCAGAGCTTAGGGTTCCAAGGTCTGATTTGTCTATCTTTACTTTGTGTTTTTCATTTAGTCTTTATTGTGTTTGTTGGTCATCAAGATATTTGTTCATCTTGATTCTTGTTTTTTTTGTTTCTTAAGTGTTTTTGCCTATTTTGAATCGCCTGTGACCAGCATACCGGTGAAAAAAATACACTAGACACAGCCTCTGGAACCGGAAAGTTTCATACTGGCATTCATACCGGCCTTCGTACCGGTCTTTCTGGGGATTACATAGCTTCTGGAACTGGGTAAGTTTCATATTAGCATTCATATCGGAATTCATACCGGTCTAACTGGGTATTACATAGATACTGGAACCGGGGTAGTTTTCAAACATGGGAAGAACTTCGAGGTCTCATGAGGAAACGATTCATACCCAGTCATTACTACCGAGTGTTGTATCAGAAACTACAACATCTGTATCAAGGGGCCAAGAGTGTAGAGGATTACTATACTGAGATGGAGGTTGCCTTAATTAGGGTAAATGTAGTGGAGGATGCAGAGGCTCTGATGGCACGATTTTTGGGGGGCTTGAATAGAGAGATTGCCAACATGGTGGAGTTGCATCATTATGTTGATTTGGAGGATATGCTTCACATGGCTATCATGGTAGAGAGGCAACTCAAGAAGAAGACTACATCCAGATTTGGTACTCAGACTACTTCTTCATGGAAGGGGAAATGGGTTCCTAATGATCGACGAGATGGAGGCTTTAACAAGCCAAGAGCCGAACCAAGTGCCAAGGGTAAGGAGGTTGCGGAATCAAGCAAGGCTAGACCAAAACCTGAGGGAGCAACACCCAAGACTAAGGATGTCAAGTGCTTCAAGTGTTTGGGGATCGGACATTATGCTTCGCAGTGCCCAAACAAGCACACCTTAGTAATTGATAAGAAGAGTGGTGAGGTACATTCTACTGACAGTGAGGTTAAGGTTGAGGATGATGAGCCTGCGATAGAGGATACTAGTGACAGTGAGGGAGCTGCATACCCGTTGGATAACTTGTCCTTAGTTGTGAAGCGTGCTTTGAGTGCACAAATTGGTGAGGATGAGAGTGATATGCAAATGGAGAACTTATTCCATGCTAGATGTCGTGTGAATGGTAGTATGATCATTGACGGGGGTAGTTGTACTAATGTCGCAAGTACATCTTTAGTTGAGAGGTTGGGATTAGATTGCTTGAAGCATCATAAGCCTTACAAGTTGCAGTGGTTGAATGACTGTGGAAAAGTACGGGTGACTAGGCAGGTATTATTGAGCTTCACCATTGGGCCTTAGATTGATGATGTTTTGTGTGATGTTATACCCATGTATGCAGGACACATTCTTTTAGGAAGGCCATGAAAGTTTGATAGAAAGGTTATACACGATAGGTTTAAGAATAAGTATTCATTTCAGCATAAGGGAAAACCCATTACCTTATACCCACTTACACCGAGGCAAGTCCACGAAGATCAAGTCAAGTTGCAACTTGAGAGAGATAGAGAGAAAGAGAGTGCAAACACAGCCTTGGAGAAAACACGTGAGGGGAGTGTGACCGAACCTAGTTAGGAAATTAAGGCTAAGGCCGTGAGTGTTCCCAAGGGGTGTGTGAGTGAACCTAAGGGGGAAACGAAAGGGCGAGTGAAAAAGAGATTCTACATTGGTGAGGGTGAAGCAAGGAGAGCTTACAAGGCTAGCAAGCTCATGATTTTGCTAGTCTACAAAGATCACCATATTTGTTTAGCTAACACTGACCCTTTGCTTCATTTGTCCATTTCATCTCTTTTGCAGGAATTCAATGATGTGCGGACACATAACATTCCTAGTGGGCTCCCACCCATTAGAGGTATTGAGCACCATATAGATTTCATACTTAGCGCAATCATTCCTAATAGACCAGCCTACCGAAGCAATCCTGAGGAAACAAAAGAACTTCAGATGCAACTGCGGGAGTTGATGGAAATAGGGTATGTCAGAGAAAGTATGAGTCCCTGTGCGGTTCCAATTCTTCTAGTTCCTAAGAAAGATGGGACATGGCGTATGTGCGTTGATTGTCGAGCGATCAATAATATAACGGTAAAGTATCGTCACCCTATTCCTAGACTAGATGACATGTTAGATGAGTTGCATTGTTCCAAAATTTTTAGTAAGATTGATTTAAAGAGTGGATACAATCAAATTCGCATGAGAGAGGGATATGAGTGGAAAACTGCATTTAAGACCAAATATGGCATGTATGAATGGTTAGTTATGCCATTTGGTCTTACAAACGCACCTAGCACATTTATGAGATTGATGAATCATGTTATGCGTACATTAATAGGTAGGTTTGTTGTAGTTTATTTTGATGACATCTTAGTTTACAGTAAAACAATAGATGAGCATATTACACATTTGAAGCATGTTCTTGATGTGTTAAGACAGGAGAAACTGTATGCTAACATTGATAAGTGCACTTTTTGTATGGATATAATGGTTTTTCTTGGTTTTGTTGTAAGTGCAGGATGGCATCGAAATTGATGTGGAAAAGGTAAAGGCAATTCTGGATTGGCCTACACCGACAACTGTGACAGAAGTCAGAAGCTTCCATGGATTAGCAAACTTCTACCGTAGATTTGTTAGAGACTTCAGCAGTATTGCAGCACCACTGACTGAAGTAGTGAAGAAAACTGTTGGCTTCAAATGGGAAGAAGAGCAGGAGCGTGCATTCCAGGATCTTAAAATGAAGTTGTGCAGTGCACCCGTTTTGGCGCTACCCAACTTTGAGAAGACATTTGAGATTGAGTGTGACGCATCCGAATTAGGCATTGGAGCGGTTCTTATGCAAGAAAAACAGCCAATTTCCTACTTTAGTGAGAAGCTTAACGGAGCAGTTTTGAGATACCCCACATACGATAAGGAGTTGTATGCGCTAGTGAGAGCCCTTGAGAATTGGCAGCATTATCTATGGCCTCGAGAGTTTGTGATCCATACAAATCATGAGTCATTGAAGCATTTGAAAGGTCAAGGTAAGCTAAACAAACGGCACACACGATGGTTAGAGTTTATTGAGACATTTCCATACGTAATCCGCTACAAACAAGGTAAGGAAAACATTGTCACTGATGCACTATCGCGAAGGTATGCATTACTTACTTCATTGAATGCAAGAATGCTTGGGTTTGAATTTATTAAAGAACTTTATGAAAATGATACTGACTTCAATACTATCTATGCTGCATGTGAAAAGTCTACCTTTAGTAAATTCTACCAACATTATGGGTTTCTATTTAAGGAAAATAGATTATGAATTCATGTTTGTAGTATGCGTGAATTGTTAGTTAGGGAAGCGCATGAGGGAGGTTTAATGGGGCATTTTGGCATTGCCAAGACCTTAGGAGTTTTGAGTGAACATTTCTATTGGCCTAAAATGAGGATGATAGTAGAGGGAGATTTTCAGTGGATAGTGCTTGGAATGCCATGCGGACAAGGGGAACTGACAAGAAACCCACTTGGATTCGAAATCCAAGCAAACCCTAAGCAACGGACAGAACCCCAAGAACCGCGAATTTGATTTTGTAGAAACAAAACCCTTCTAAGGCCACAAAGAAAACCAACAAAGAATTTTCCCTTGAGAACCTTTAAGATGAATCCTTGTAGTGTTTTGCTAGCAAATGAGACACCACTAAGTTTGCCAAAACTTAGATAAGTTAATTCAAACTTGAAAAGGGGAATGCCTCTCTTACAAGAATTCGGCCATAGCCAACCAAAGCTTTAAGCTTTTGTGTTTTACAAATTTCGTGATTGTCCTCAAAATGAAAAAGAAAGAAAGCTTAAATAGTGTTACAAAGAGAAACCATAAAGGCATAAAGACAACAATGCCCCTAAAGGGTAAATTACAAAAATACCAAAGTCTTCAAGTCTTTAAAGGCCTGTGAAGCTTCATTCAAAACTGATTTGGGCCAAGTGAAGTGTCTTTGGGCCCTCTCTATTGAAGCCCACATTCGTCTCTATTTGTTTGTTGCAATCGGCCATAAAACTCTAAACTAATCCCGCCATTGCTTCTCTGAGTCTTTTGGTCTTCTGCATCGTAATTGGCCCTTCTGGTACTTGTAATGGGTCTTTTGCTTTGTTGTCGGCCTGGATCATGTCAGGAACCTTGGTCCATTGGTCTCGAGTTGTTTGGTTCCGGAAGGCCATTCCCCGCCATTCCTTTTTGCTTTGGATGTCTATTCAGGGAGGCCTTTGTACTCAGGATAGTTTGATGAGGTTCGGTATCTCTGCTTGCTCACGATGTATTCTCTGTGGTTGTTCAAGTGAGGATATCAATCATCTTTTCTTCCAGTGCTTCTTCTCTTCGAGGGTCTGGTCGACTGTGCTGGCTGTGTGTGGGTTAGATTGGAGTTGCCGAGATTGGCTTCAGAAGGTTGAGTTGATGTGTCAGTTTTCTGACATGCTATAAAGTGTGCCATCTTACTGAACCTATCAACCACTACAAAAGATGGAATCTCTACCCTTCTTAGTCCTAGGTAAACCCAAGATAAAGTCCATCGATACATCTACCCATGGCTCACTAGGTAGACCCGGCCACGGTTCCGGTTCCGGTTTCGGTTCCGGTTCCGGAACCGAACCGGAATTGGACCGGTTCGGTTGGGGTTCCACCCCAACTCGAACCGGTCCGAACCGATGGAACCGTACGGTTCCACCGGGTCGGACGGTTTCAACCGAAACTGAACGGTTCCGATTGGAACCGTCGGGTTCCTGTTGGAACCGTAGGGTTCCAACAAGAACCCTACGGCCCCCAATGGCTACTAGCCGTTGAGGGCCTAATTCCCCCAACGGCTAGTAGCCGTTGGGGGATGCAGGGAGCCATTGGGCTCCCTGCCAAAGGCTCCCTGCCAAAAAAAATAATAATTAAAAAAAATATATTTTTATAATATAAAATAAAAATTATTAATGTACCCCTAATAACGGTAATAAAACAGTTATATTTATGGGCATTTTTGGTATCAAAAAAATTCTAAAATTCTATAAATAGGATTCATTTTTCATAATTTCATCACACCAAATTCTCAACTCTCTCATTTTCTATAATTCTCTTATTCTCAATCTTACTTCAATACAATTCTCTTATATTCTTATTCTCAATCTCAATTTATTTAGTTGTTAATTTGTTATCATTCGCATCGCAATTATTCAATTTTCTTATTTTCTTCCTAATTTCTCTCAAAAAAAAATGGCAAGCTCATCCGAGAATATAATGTCAAATATGCCAACCCAAGAGAGCGGCCCTAGTGTCAGTGCACAATCACGGAGAAGAGAAGTTAAGGCTCGGTCCTCCGATATTTTCAAAATTCATTTTACTTTGGAACGCCTAGAAGATGGTTCACAACGAGCAATTTGCAACTATTGTGGGGTTATCTATAAATTTTCTGGTGGATTTTCTTGGAGTTGGCGTAAGATTTTGGAGCTTCGTTCTTGGTCCCGTCGGCGGATGAGAGTGTGTATTGGGAATGGCGAGTCGACTTTATTGTGGTTTGATAATTGGCATCCTGTAGGCCCGATTGAGTACTCATTGGGCGAGAGAGTGATTTATGATTCTGGCTTGGATAGGATGGCGAAAGTTGCTTCCATTATCTCTGATTCTGCTTGGCATTGGCCCCCTTCTAGATCTGCTGCTCTTGTTGATCTGGCTCAGACTCACCTTCCGTCTCCTTCTAGTTTGAGGGAGGATATGCTGGTTTGGGAAGATGATAGACATGGGAAATTTTCTGTGGATTGTGCCTGGAATGCTTTGAGGTCGAGGAGACCCGAGATGCCTTGGTCCCGAGTTGTATGGTTCCGGAAATCTATTCCCCGCCATTCTTTTCTTCTTTGGATGTCCATTCAGGGAGGCCTGTGTACTCAGGACAGTCTAATGAAATTTGGTATATCCTCTTGCTCGCGGTGTATCCTTTGTGGTTGTTCGAGTGAGGACATCGATCATCTCTTTTTTTCAGTGCCTCTTTCTTTGAGGGTTTGGTCGTCTGTGCTAGCCATGTGTGGTTTAGACTGGAGCTGTCGAGATTGGCGCCAAACTATTGAGTGGCTTTGTCAGTTCTCTGGTGCCTCTTTATATCATCTTCTGGTTCGTCTGTCCTTTGCAGCGTCAGTTTACCATATATGGAGGGAGAGGAATGCTCGCACTCATGATATGCCTCTTAGGCCAGTTTCTGTTCTTCTATATGATATTGTTTTTGATGTTCGGAATCGTATTAGTTCTTTACGTAAGGTGACTCCATCTTATGACAATAAATGGCTTCACCTTTCGTGGCACTTGCCCGATGACATCTTTAGTTGATCTATTATAGCCGTTTGGCTTTCTTCTAGGAGGGCTTGTCCTCTCTAGATCCTGGGGGATGCCCCTTTGCTCTTGTATAGTTTTCTTTTGGTTATAATACTTACCTTATCCAAAAAAAACATCATCCGGTTGAATTTGGCATTGATACGACGCAGACTCAAATGGCCAGGTACACATCATCTAGTAGAGGTACTAGTAGTGTAGATTTATTTAAATATTCTGATGCAAAAAATAGAGAAGAATTTGCGAAATTAACTTGTATGGCACATCTTTCTTTAAGCTTTGGTGAAAAACTTCATTTTACTAATTACGTGCATAATGCTTTAAACCCTGCTGCATGTAGAATGACTCGAAACACAACAAAACGTCATATTTTCAAATTATATAAAGATGGTAAAATTATTTTAAATGAAATATTTAAAGAGATGAAAGGTCGTATTTCTATATGTTCTGATATTTGGAGTGACCATTGGCAAACACACTCATACTGGGTGTGACTTGTCATTGGATTGATGCATCATTTACCATGCAAAAACGACTTATTGCATTTAGAGTTTTTGATGACCAACATACTGCACATAATATTTATAGAATGATGAAGGTAATTTTTGATGAATATGGTTTAGGAGAAAAATTTTAACAATTGGATTTGATAATGCATCTGCAAATACTGCATCCATCAATGATTTAAAAGAAATATGTCAACCAATTTAGGGGGTCGATTTTTTCATATTCGTTGTACATGTCATGTCCTAAACTTATGTGTGCAAGACGGTCTAAAATTATTATCTCCTTTCCTTGATCCAATTAAAATGGCACTTAACTGTATTTGGTCATATTCTCAAGTTAGGAGAGAATGGACCAAGTTTTGTAAAATAAATGGTATTAAACCGATTAAATTTTCTAGAGATGTTCCAACACGTTGGAATTCTACTTATTTTCTTTTATGTCAAGCATTTCAATACAAAGATGCATTATGTAGTTTTTTTTCTCAACATGTTCAAAATATCACACTATATCCTAGTCAATGGGATATTTGTGAAAATATTTTAGATATTTTAAGAGTATTTAATGATGCTACTTTAGTTTTTAGCTGTGTTTATTATCCTACAGCACATTTATTTCTTCTTGAGAGTTGAATATTGTTGGCACTCTCGATGAGCATGTTGACAGTGACGACCCTAATGATCTTGTTTTGCTCGAAGCCATTACTGTTATGAAGGTAAAATGGTTGCATTATTTTAGAGAAATTCCTTTACTTTATCTTATTGCTGCTGTTTTTGATCATAGATTTAAATTAGAAGGTTTGAATGGTGGTTTACAAGCTTACTATGGTTATTTAGGAATATTAGATGACATTGATATTACGAGCATAATGACGAAATTAAGAAGTGATTTAATTATTTTATTTAATGATTATATTGTAAGATATAACTTAGGAACATTAGGTCAATCTAGTAGTAGCGAACCGGTAATTCAAACAAGACTTAGCGCAGGGGATCGTTGGTTATTGCAACGAAATAAAAAATCTAGGGATACGACAACTAATAATCCTGAATTAGATAATTATTTATCTACAAATTTGAGTTTTCTAATGAAAGTTT
This sequence comes from Zanthoxylum bungeanum, assembly GCA_019454045.1. Taxonomy (NCBI): domain Eukaryota; kingdom Viridiplantae; phylum Streptophyta; class Magnoliopsida; order Sapindales; family Rutaceae; genus Zanthoxylum; species Zanthoxylum bungeanum. Next base: position 52,909 of record SKCR01029616.1, on the reverse strand, counting down.
ATGCAGTAAAAATTTTAAAATCCTTGAATGGTGGAACCGGCATCAAAATATATATCATGTTTTATCTATTATTGCTAAAGAGATCTTGGCAGCACCTATTTCCACCGTTGCGGTTGAGCAAGCCTTCAGCTTGGGAGGTAATATATTGGAAGCTAGGCGATCTTCATTACATCCAAGCACTCTAGAAGCAACAGCTTGTGTGGATGATTGGACTCGAGCTGATCTGAGACAACAAGAAGATGCCCCCGATGATTTTGAAGATTTGTTCGATAATGCTTCTGCAACAAGTACAAGCGGAACCGGAGCCGAAGGATCAACTAATAATGATGATTGATAATTGTAAAATTATAATTTACAAAGGGGATATGTCTTAAACTTGTAATGGAACTACGTGAGCTTTGATTCCTCTCACCCTTGAAGGATACGTAGGCAACTTAAATTTTTAAAAATTTAAGCTCAAGCTCTTCAATGTAATAAAATTTTTTTATTTATAAATTTAATCTCATTTTTTTTAATTAAATTTTTTTTTATTTAAGCTTTGATTCCTCTCATTTTTTTATTTTAATTAATTAAAAAAAAAACACGAACCGAATTGAACCGGAACCGAACCGGTTCGGTTTTAGGTTCCGGTTCTACTTAAGTGTGGAACCGGAATCGAACCGGATTTAACCGGTTCGGTTCCGATTCCACACTCGTGGAACTGGAAACCGGCCTGTTCGGTTCGTTTCCGAACCGCCGGCCTGGTCTATCACTAGGTATAGGCAATGGTGTATACAACCCATGAGGCATAATCTTAGATTTAGCATGTTTACAAGTTAAGCATTTATCAAAAAAACGCTCAATATCTCTCCGCATTTTAGGCAAATAAAAATGTTCAGTCAGTACCTGACAAGAACTCACTTGGGTTGGAAACCAAGCAAACCCCCAAACATTTTTCTCAAAACCCCAAGAACTTTGAATACTGATTTTGTAGGAACAAAACCCAACCAAGATCAGCCCCTAACCACCATGAAACTCACGTCCATGATAACCACAAGCATGAAATCAGATTGTATTTTGCTAGCAATGGAGACGCCACTAAGTTGCCAAGCTTAGATAAGTCAATTTGAACTTGAAAAGGGGAATCCCTCCCTCAACAAGGTTTTGGCCATAGCCATGGAAAGCTCAAGCTTTTCTCTCTTTCAAAATTCTGTATATTACGTTGGTTTTCTCCAAAATACAAAGAAGAGTCATATAATAAGGGTTACAAGAGAGTAAAAAGACTAAAATGACCCTCGAGCTAAAATTACCAAAAGCCCTAAGTCAAGCACCTCAACCACGACCATTAACGTCCTTTTGCACCTAAATAAACTTAAAACAAAGATTAGAAGCTAATCTCACTTAAGCTAATTGAGGTGCTTACATGCTATAGTAAATTGACGTGCTTCCGGCTAAGTACAGATCTAAGCATAATTAAGCCTAATGACATAGTCAACCATGCTTATTACATCATAAATAAAGTCAAAATTTCGAGCACAAATGACAAAAATGCCTCCATTTGGCCGAATTCAACATAGTCCCAAAATGGGTGAAATCGAGTTAAAAGGGTGCTGGTGCTGAAGCTGCTCTACTATGCTTCAGTCTGAGCTGATCTTGGTCAAATGAAATAGCTTGGGGACCTCTCTGGTTATGCCCATATGTGTCTCTGGTGTGCACTTGACTTGGTTGCTACAACTGGTCATATAGCTCTGAGCTAGTCCCGCAAAGGCCTCTCTGATCTTCTTTGCTCTTTGGCGTGTGATTGGACCTGTTGGCAACTACATGGGTTCCTCCAAGTTGTTAGCTGCATCCTGTAATGTCTCTGGTGTGGTTGGACTCATGTCATTCCCTCCTTGTTGAAAAGGATTCGACCTCGAATCTGAACCTACATCAAAATGAGTTAAGTCAGAAACATTAAAAGTAGCAGATACGTTGTACTTACGTTGCAAAGAGCTTATATGCATTATCGTTAATCCGTTCCAAGACTTGAAATAGACCATCCCCTCTTGGTTGCAACTTGGATCTTCGTTATGCTTGTATCTTTTCCTCTTGCATATAAAGCCACACCCAATTGCCGGGGTCAAACACATTGCGTTGGAAACTTATTATTCTCACCAACTCTGGCTTTCCCTTATCATTCATACTCCCAAGCTTAATAACAATCAAAGATAATAAATCCATAGGAGTTAAAGAATTAGAATCATAATCAATCTCATAAGGCAAGTAAAAACTAGAAGAATGAATGCATCTATTATATGCAAACTCTGGCCCCGCTATTGCGTCTGTGATCTTCTTAGCTCTTTGGCGTGTGATTGGGCCTGTTGGCAATTGCAAAGGCTCTAATGTTCCTTGGGTGACTACATTCATGTCAAATGTTGTCCCTTGGATCATGTCAGTACCCCTAAGGTTTTGGCAATGCCAAAGTGCCCCATTAAACCTCCTCTATGTGCTTCCCTCACTAACAAATCCAAGGAAAACAATTCTATCTATACAAAAAGTGCACTTATCAAAGTTAGCATACAGTTTTTCTTGCCTTAACACATCAAGAACATGCTTCAAATGCATAACATGCTCATCTACTGTTTTACTGTAAACTAAGATGTCATCAAAATAAACCACAACAAACTTACCTAAAAATGCACGCATAACATGATTCATCAATCTCATAAATGTGCTAGGTGCGTTTGAAAGACCAAATGACATAACTAACCATTCATATAAGCCATACTTAGTCTTAAATGCAGTTTTCCACTCATCTCTCTCTCTCATGCGAATTTGATGGTATCCACTCTTTAAATCAATCTTACTAAAAAATTTGGAACCATGCAATTCATCCAACATGTCATCTAGTCTAGGAATGGGGTGACGATACTTTACCGTAATATTGTTGATAGCTCGGCAGTCAACGCACATACGCCACGTCCCATCTTTCTTAGGAACGAGAAGCACTGGTACTGCACAAGGACTCATGCTTTCCCTTACATACCCCTTGTCCATCAACTCTCGTACTTGCCTTTGTAGCTCCTTTGTCTCCTCGGGATTGCTCCTATAAGTCGGTCTGTTAGGAATGACTGCTCCAGGTATGAAGTCTATCTAGTGTTCAATACCTCTAATGGGTGGAAGCCCACTAGGTATGTCCTCTGTCAGTACATCATTGTAATCCTGCAAAAGAGATGAAATAGACACAGGAAGTAAATGGTCAGAGTTAGTAAAATAAATATGAGGCTCCTTATAGACTAACAATAGCATGAGCTTGCTAGCCTTGAACGCTTTCCTCGCTTCACCCTCACCCATGTAGAAACTCTTTTTAACTCTCCATTTTGTTTCCCCCTCACGTTCACTCACACTCCCCATGGGAACTCCCACGGCCTTGGCTTTATTTTTCTCACCAGATACACCACTCTCACTAGTCTCACCCAAGGTGGTGTTTCCCTTCGCTCTCTCTTTGTCACACTAAAGTTGCAACTTAACCTGATCTGCATGGACTTGTGCAGGTGTAAGTGTGTATAATGTAATGGGTTTTCCCTTATGCTGGAAAGAAACTTGTTCTTGAACCCATCATGAATAACCTTCTTATCAAACTGCCACGGCCTGCCCAAAAGAATATGTCCTGCATGCATCGGTATCACATCACATAGGGCATCATCTGTGTATGGCCCAATGGTAAAGCTCAACAATACCTGCTTTGTCACACTTATTTCCCCACAATCATTTAACCACTGCAACTTGTAAGGCTTCGGGTGTCTCAAGCAACTCAACCTCAATCTCTCAATCAAAGCTGTGCTAGCCACATTAGTACAACTGCCCCCATCTATGATCATACTACATCCCTTGCCATTCACACGGCACCTGGTATGGAATATGTTCTCCCTCTGCTGCACACTCTTATCCTCTACAACATGTGCACTCAAAGCACGCTTGACAACTAAGGATAAGTTATTCAGCGGGTATGCAGCTCCCTCATGGTCACTAGCATCCTCCAACTCTGGCATCTCCTCCTCGACCTCACTATCGGTAGAGTACACCTCTCCACTCTTTTTATCAATCACTAAGGTACGCCTATTGGGACATTGTGAAGCATAGTGTCCCATGCCCAAACACTTGAAACACTTGACATCCTTAGTTCTAGCAGCTGCACCCTCAGGTTTTGGTCTAGTTTTGCTCGGTTCTGCAGCCTCTTTACCCTTGGCACTAGGTTCGGCCCTAGGCTTATTAAAGCCTCCACTGAAATCACCTCTAAGCTTGTCAAAGCCTCCATCTCGCTTCTCATTCGGAACTCATTTCCCCTTCCATGCAGAAGTAGCCTGAGTGCCAAATCTGGATGTTGATTTTTTCTTGAGTTGCCTTTCTACCTTGATAGCCATGTGAAGCATATCCTCCAAATCAACATAGTGATGCAACTCCACCATGTTTGCAATCTCTCTATTCAAGCCCCCTAGAAACCGTGCCATAGTAGCTTCTGCATCCTCAATTACATTTGCCCTGATCATGGTAACTTCCATCTCGGTGTAATAGTCCTCAACACTCTTGGTCCCCTGATACAGATGTTGTAGTTTCTGATACAATTCCCTATAGTAATGGCTGGGTATAAATCTCTTTCTCATGAGACCTATAAGTTCTGCCTATGTCTGAACCGGCCTCTCATAATTTCTCCTCCGAGTAGAGACAAGTTGATCCCACCAAATCATAGCATAATCGATAAACTCAATTGCTGCCAGATTGATCTTCTTCTCGTCTGAGTAGTGATGACAGCTGAAAATCAATTCTATTTTTTTCCCATTCTAAATAAGCTTCAGGATCATTCTTGCCGTGGAATGTTGGTATCTTGATCTTGATGCTACCTAGATCACCATCTACATCTCTTCGTCTACCATATTCCCTCCTATCATAATCCCCTCTTCTGGCATCAAATGTACCTCTATCATCAAACTGTCTATCCCTCCTATCATTCCTGTTATCAAACCTCCTATTAGGCCTCCTATCATGCCCAGGCTGAAATCTCTCCTCCACATCATCAAGACCATCAGAATCATCAAACTCATTTTCAGCTTCCTCTTCATCTGGTGGTACATACTGTGGTGGTACACGTCGAGGTGGCACATTATGAGGTGGTGGTACATTCTGAGGTGGTGGTATATGCTGGGGTGGTGGTGCTCTGGGACCGCTACCAGTTTGAATACTCTCTACACTCTTGGTCAATCTCTCCAAAGCAGTATTCATGTTCTCCATCATATCCGTAAATTTCCTATCCAAAGCCTCAAGCTTTTCATCAGTGGTTAGACCTGACATCTCAACACTAAACAAACAGATTAGAAATAACAAGAAAGTAAAGCAAATATGTAAATCCTCACAATCTCACGTGTTTACACTCGAATGATATCACTCCACTCGTGTTTGCACTCTATTGGCTTTTACCCGATACCGTGCTCACAATCACTGCCTTTTACCACTCTTGAGTTCGTCCTCAATTCAAATGTGAATCACACTCAATCCAAGAATACAAACCAAATGTAGTCCTCAAGCCAGCATGAAACACAAAGGTCTAATAATATATATGGGACATGTGGAAACAAAATGCGAACATGAATAGCAACGACGAAGACTCAATCAATAATACTTAAACTAGAGTATTTGGAATAAAGAAGTGAACAATTAGCACAATGGAAAAAAAATAAGCATGCAAAATCACGGTCGTATGCAATTTCGGGAGAAAATTTGGCACCGCTATAGAAATTTTGATGGGATACCCTCCACGGGCACCTAAATGATAATATGGAACAAACTAAATTCAACCAAAAAATTTCACTTTTTTTTTTCTGCTCAAGTGATCACTATCACTCAAGTCCCTTTTTTTTTATAACGTCAGATGCTAATACTGTGGTTCTGATTTCAGAGGCTGATTTAGGTTCTGATTTCAGAGGCTTTTGGTCAGGGTTTGATTTCAGAGGCTACTGGTCAGTGTCTGATTTCAGAGGTTAATTTTCAGGGTCTGATTTCAGAGGCTACTGGTCAGGGTCTGATTTCAGAGGTTACTATTCAATGTCTAACTTCAGAGGCTACTGGTCAGGGTCTGATTTCAGAGGTTACTTTTCAGAGTCTGATTTTCAGAGGCTAATCTTCAGGGTCTGATTTCATAGACTAAGTTTCAGGGTCTGATTTCAGAGTCAGATTTCAAAGGCTAAGTTTTTAGAGTCTGATTTCAGGGTCTGAATTCAAAGTCTGATTTCAAATTTCACTAGGGTTTTAGAAACAACACACAGCCGCCAAAGAACATGCTTATTTCTTCAACATATGCTAAATAACAGAAAGTATATGACGAACTGATATGAAGAACAGAACAAAAACCCAGAACTGGAAAATGATAAAAGATGAACTGATATGCAAAAAACAACAAAATCAGATCCATAAATAAACAAAACGAAAACAGAAACAAAATCCAACAAGAACTGAAACGAAAATAACGAGAACGAAAATAAAAACAGAATCAAACAAAAGAAAAGATAGGAAAAATCAGACCTTAGAACCCTGAGCTCTAGATACCAAATGACAAGAAACCCACTTGGATTCGAAATCCAAGCAAACCCCAAGCAACGGACAAAACCCCAAGAACCGCGAATATGATTTTGTAGAAACAAAACCCTTCCAAGGCCACAAAGAAGACCCACAAAGAACTTGCCCTTGAGAACCTTTAAGATGAATCCTTGTAGTGTTTTGCTAGCAATGGAGACGCCACTAAGTTTGCCAAAACTTAGATAAGTCGATTCAAACTTGAAAAGGGGAATCCCTCCCTTACAAGAATTCGGCCATAGCCAAAGCTTTAAGCTTTTGAGTTTTATAAATTCCGTTGATTGTTTCTAAAATGTAAAAGAAATAAAGCTTAAATAGTGATACAAAAGAAACCCTAAAGGCATAAAGACAACAATGCCCCTAAATACGAAATTACAAAAATACCAAGTTTTTAAGTCTTCAAATGCCTAGGAAGCTTTATTCTAAACTGATTTGGGCCAAGTGAAATGGCTTTGGGCCATTTCCATCCAAGCTCACATGCGTCTCTATTTGTTTGTTGCAGTCGGCCATAAAACTCTGAACTAATCCCGCCATTGCTTCTCTGAGTCTTTTGGTCCTTTGCCTCGTAATTGGCCCTTCTGGTACTTGTAATGGGTCTTTTGCTTTGTTGTCGGCCTGGATCATGTCACAAGGCCAATCACACGCCAGAAAGCTAAGAAGATCAGAGAGACGCAATGGCGGGACTAGCACAGAGTGCCATGGCTAAGTGTGAAAAACAACCCCAGGGCATATTGGCGTCACCTAAGGGCTTCAATGGAGTGGGTCCAAAGCTATTTCACGTGGCCCAAGTCATTCTAGAAGACGCGCAATAGCCGATTTTGAAGATAGGAGCATTTTGAAGAATTTGGTCATTTTATGCCTTATATGTAATTCGGATTGGCTTGTATTTTGACCTTTTGCTTGACATGTTGACTCTAGTTAGGCTATTTGTAACTTAGTTAACTAGATGATTTGGGTCAAATTGGATTAGAACTAAGTTAGTTAGTTAAAGGACCTATTAGACATTCTTTAGAAATGATGCCACTTTTGTTGACTTTTTCTTTTTGATCTTTTTGCCACTTGCATAAAGATCTTGGAGGGGGTATTTGCTTTTTTTTTTTTTGGATAAGGTAAGTATTATAACCAAAGAAAAACTATACAAGAGCAAAGGGGCATCCCCCAGGATCTAGAGAGGACAAGCCCTCCTAGAAGAAAGCCAAACGGCTACAATAGATCAACTAAGATGTCATCGGGCAAGTGCCACGAAAGGTGAAGCCATTTATTGTCATAAGATGGAGTCACCTTACGTAAAGAACTAACACGATTCCGAACATCAAAAACAATATCATATAGAAGAACAGAAACTGGCCTAAGAGGCATATCATGAGTGCGAGCATTCCTCTCCCTCCATATATGGTAAACTGACGCTGCAAAGGACAGACGAACCAGAAGATGATATAAAGAGGCACCAGAGAACTGACAAAGCCACTCAACAGTTTGGCGCCAATCTCGACAGCTCCAGTCTAAACCACACATGGCTAACACAGACGACCAAACCCTCAATGAAAAGAGGCACTGAAATAAAAGATGATCGATGTCCTCACTCGAACAACCACAAAGGATACACCGCGAGCAAGAGGATATACCAAATTTCATTAGACTGTCATGAGTACACATGCCTCCCTGAATGGACATCCAAAGAAGAAAAGAATGGCGGGGAATAGATTTCCGGAACCAGACAACTCGGGACCAAGGCATCTCGGGTCTCCTCGACCTCAAAGCATTCCAGGCACAATCCACAGAAAATTTCCCATGTCTATCATCTTCCCAAACCAGCATATCCTCCCTCAAACTAGAAGGAGACGGAAGGTGAGTCTGAGCCAGATCAACAAGAGCAGCAGATCATTTTGAAGGGCATTTTAGTAAATTTACCTTATCCTATATATTGTAAACTTTGTTTCTTCAATAACAACTTGCAAATTTCGAATTTCTTCAAAGAAAAATGGTTATGGCCGAATTTCAAGCTTAAGGAATGGATTCCCCTTTGTTTCAGCTTTGACTAATCTAAGGCATTGCAACCTTGGTGGCGTCTCCGTGCTAGCAGAACACTGCAAGGAATCATCTTAAGGGTTCTCAAAGACAAGTTCTTTGTGGGTCTTCTTTGTGGCCTTGGAAGGGTTTTGTTCCTACAAAATCGAATTCGCGGTGCTTGGGGTTCTATCCGTTGCGAGGGGTTTGCTTGGCCTTAAACATCCAAGTGAGTTCCGCGTCAAGAGAAACATGAGATAGGAGAGGAAAAATGAAGAAGAAAGGAAGAAGAGAGAGATATCTATTTTCTTAAAAAAGTTGAAGAAGAGTCAATGCAAACCAATCTACAACAAGCCGAGGAGAGAAGTAACAAACTTAGAAGGCTTGAAGGATGACAAAAATCAAATAAGTTGAGGTAAAGAAACTTGACCCAAAACTTGAGTTATGGATTTTTGAAAAAATAATGCTATATTAGTGTTTTTAGAATGTTAGTAATTGTATTGAGGTGGATAGCAAACAAAGAAATTGATTTTATTAAAGGAATGTTCAAGAATTAAGAAATTCTAGATAATGAGTTTAAGTTAAGATTTATGAGATTAAAGAGTTGTTCTGATAATGGTATTTTGGGATATGAGGTGTGAAGGTTGAAGTTTAAAGAGTTGTTTGTATAAAGGTTTTAGTGTGGGAGTATGGGAAGTTTATTTTGGCAAACTAGACATGAAAGAGTTAGTGTTGGGCCATGAAAATAGGTGAGTGTCGCGATGCCAACAGGCCAACGTCGCGACTCAAAAAAGATGATGGCCTATGTTTTAGTTTTATTGTGTAAGCGTTATGACGCCCAACACCCAGCATCGCTACGTGAAGTAGAGGAAGCTCTTTGTCTCAAACTGCTCGAGTGAGTATCGCAACACGCAAAGCTTGGCGTCGCAACGCGATACAAGGGAAACTTTCTGCTTCAACTCTACCTGTGTGAGCGTCACAACGCACAACGTCTGGCATCGCGACGCATGGCCATTTCACATGACTAATTTTTAGCCATTTCAGTTTTAACCTAGGATATTAGAGACCACCCGAAAGGTTTCGTATCATCTTATATACAAATTTTATGACATGTCATAAGCATAGTACATCATGTAGTGATTATAAATTAATTGAACTGAGAAGCTTAGTATAAGTTCTGAAACATGTTCTATAACTCATTTTATAATCTAGTTGTAGGCACTGTATTTTTGCATGAGCCCGATGATGAGGGTCGTATGGAGGCACTACTTGAAAAGTTGCGGAAGTTGCGAAAAATGAATGTCGGAAGGAAGGAAAACCTCCAAAATTAGCCCCTCATCGGATTCGCTCAGTCAGCCTCTGCTTCAAACCCATACCGCGTCAATCCATTATCCTCAGCCCCAGCAATCTGCCCATCCACCCTCTAACCATGCGGTCCATGCATAATCTTCCCAAATATGATAAAATCTCCTTAGTTATGAGAGCATCAACACTTTCCAATTTAATGAGATTTTGAGATCCCATCCTCACTAATTTAACATGAATTGAGATCTCCTCATCACCAAATGTATAGGATTTTATTCCCAAAATAATTTGATAATATATCTCCCAAATTTCCATGATTTGTTTCCCTATTTGGAGATCCCTTCAAATCATTATAAAAGGGGCCAAATCTTGACATAAAGGGGGAGGGGCGGCAATCATAGGAGGGTCTTTTCTTTTTCTTTGGGAACCATCGAAAAGAGAAAGAAAAAAGAGAAGGGAAAAATCGAGAGAAAAGAAAGAGAAAAACCGAGAGAAAAGAAAGAGAAAACCAAGAGAAAAAAAAAAGAGTGACCCAAAAAAAAAGAAAATAGAAAACAAAAAGGGGAGAGAATCATTGAACCAGAATGTGAGGGGGAAACCAGCAAACCAGAACATGAGGGGAAACCAGCAAACCAGAACAAAAGGGAGAAACCGTGAAACAACAACCTAAACCAGCGGCATGAAACAACCAGGAATAGTGTGAAACAACCAGAAACAACGTGAAACAACCAGTGAGCAGAGACGCATAAATAGTGAACCAGAAACAGCGAAACAGTGAATCAGAAATAGCAAACCAGCAATCAGAAACAGCGAACCAGCAACCAGAAACCGAACCAAACCTTGAAACCAAGCTTCGATTCTTCCGGCGACGGCCTAACGCACTTCCGAGAAAGTAACTAAAAAGGTAAGACCTGATGGCACCCTCACCATATTTATTTTTATAGTTCCGGACACAGCATGCCTGGCTGGACATGAAATACATCCAGCCGGGTATGCGAAGTCCTACATCAAAGACGGCCAAATTTATGGTCACATTTTTTTCTTTCTTTGGCATTTCGTTATTTATCCTTTTTTTTTATCTATTTATTCACTTTTATTGTTGTTTTATTAGTTCGCATTTATTTTGTTTATTTTTTTTGTTCATGTTGATGATTATACGCATATGCATTGTTATATGTTTTCATGCCTAATTTTTATGTCTGTTTACATTGCATTGATGATTATGTATGTTATTATCCCTTGCGGTATATCAAATGGAAACCCAAACATAAATTATGTAGCTGAATCCGAATGGACGGTAGTGCGTTTGTACTTGGGATACAAGTCCACGTGCCACTCGGGAAATACTCATATATTGATTAACCCGCCCTTTTGTTTGCTATTTATTTATTGACGTTTTTCCTGCTTTTGATTGTTTATTATAATTTTCGGTCGCATCTCGTATTTCTTAAATTAATGTGCTTTTGGAACTACGTTATTGTGATTATTATTTTGGTTGGGTATGTTATTACATTTTTATTCACTTTTATGCATGAATTGCATTAAGACTTGGCTATACCATTGTGTGAACCCGTCCATTATACTGGCATAAGTAAGGGACCATTCCGAACCCAACAGTTTGAGGTCTTCCCTTGCGAGGGGTGAGTGCGGCCTTAAATCTTTCCCAGGTGGCGACTCCTTTATTCTCCGGTTTAATCCCCCGCGGGCTAATCCGTACTCTCTACGGGCTGTGAGCCCAACAGTGTCGTGGTTGCCGAACAACATAGGCATAGCGGTAAACCCCGATTCGCTCCTACAGATGGTGACTCCACTGAGATAGAGAATCGGCCCCGAAATAATGCCTTGTAGTGTCCATGGCTTTGGCTTTTGTTAACCAAGTCTAATATATTTTGCATACCCTTCTTACCCCTGATGGCGTCGTGTATCGTGAAGTCACTTTCACTCAAGGCGGCGGATCGTTATGTGATGATAGCCATCACTCGCTGGCACATACCCTAGGGTATAAAAAAGGCATGCTCACTTGGTCGCTTGAACCCTTGAGTAGGGAGACCTAGTTGTGTGCAACCCTTCGCCGATGAGAGCCTTATCCATACCCTTGTAAGCCCACATACGAACCATAGTTATGTGTCCTATAGAAGCTACCCCCATGCTTGTGTTTGGGCTCATTATCATTTGGATCCATTTGGGCTTCTCGTCATAGGATACGAACTTGTCGGGCCATAAAAACTGGGACGAGTTTGTATCTTATGATAATTGGGCCAAAAGTTTTCAAAGTGACGAGGGGCCACCTTGTGTTTGGGCCCCCTATCATTTGAAGTTATTTAGCCACCTTATCGCAAAAGTGTAAACATGTTAGGCCTTTTCAACTGGAAGAAGTTTACACCTCGCGATAATCTAATTGAACGTTTTAAAATGATAACGGGCCAACTTGTATGAAAACCTTGATGTGCTTAGAAGGTTCAAACATGACCCGAATATGCCAGATGCATGAGTTCGATATCCGCACTGGCTTTCATCCAGGAAGGGTACGCCTTGTTATGGCATATTTGTATACTTTTGGATATCTCCAAGTCCGTCTCCGCCACAACCGTGATTACCGAGGGCCCTATTCATCATTTCTAGACAATGGCACGATCCCCATAATAGGTTTAGTCAATCTTGTAAATGGACGGTCTTTGTCTTTTACTGATGAAGAGGGACTGAGGTTGCCAAGATTCACCCATGTAGCGTAAGAGAGAATGATCTTTGTGTGCCCTACATTGGTGTATAAAATGAGTCATACCTAGGGCAGAAATGGACTTACCATGGGTGTGGGAGGAATAAGGTCGGAAGGGTATATGATGTTTTGATAACCACATGCATCATATGCTTACACGCATCATGCTGACCCTTTGTCCTAAAAGCCATCATAGATATCTGTTGGGTTAGGGAAGAAGGAAGACTTGTCCAGGAGAAATTAGCAAGCATGGATGCGTCAGACAGCGAAGGTTCCCGTATGGATCAATTAGAGTCCAACATCACCAAAATTATCGAGCAACTACAGGCTTTGACCAATGATATGGCCAATCTGACAATGCCCCGCACAGTGGGAATAGAAAACGATGATGGAAGCCGTGAGGGGCCCCCAAATAGGGTGAGCAAAGAAATCTATGTTTTTGATGATGACATGGCTGAGTATGCCGCGGGAAGGATAGTCAGGCCTCAGGAAGAGTTACAGAAACTCAGAGAACAAGTAGAGTCAGTCACCCGCAAGATGAAGGGAAAATATGAAGATCTATTAGACTATGATGCGATGACTTTCAAAGAACAGCTGCCTCCCTAGTTTAAGATGTCTGACATGGCTAAGTTCAACGGAAACGGAGATCCTAGGGTCCACATCCGATAATATGTTTCAGTGATGAGTTCAATAGGTTTGTCGAAGCGCCAGGTACAGAAAATGTTCGGGATGTCACTGGAAGGGGCGCCCGTAGTATGGTATCATGGCCTGGAGAGAAAGGTCAAGGATGACTAGAGGGCATTAGCGGACGCCTTTCTGAACCAGTATGTCACGGACATGGAGATAGACTTGTCGCTCTGTGACCTAGAAAACAACACCAAACAGAAGCCAAAAGAGACATTCAAAGATTATGTGGATCACTGGCGAAGTGAGCTATTGAAGATGCAGACACGGCCCTTGGAGAATGACCGGATTAAAATGATCATTAAGGGCACCAAGCCCTCCATTTATAACAAGCTGAGAAGGATGACCTCCTTGATTAGTGACTTTCGACAGTTAAGAGAAATTGTCATGGATATCGAGGAAGAGGAAGCCGAGAATAGAAAATTTTATGGCCAGAATAGAAAGACCATTGGGGCCCTTTAGGGACCAAGCTCACTCATGCTGAGGTTGCCGCCATTAGGAACATGCGATTCTCCAATTTTGGTAGACCTTTGTCAAAGGTGTTTGAAAAGCTGAAAAGGCAATGACTCCTAAAACCCTTAGAACCTAAACCACTTCCAAACCCTGTGCCACGCCACCTCGACCAAAACCTATAGTGTCACTACCATCAGCAAAAAGGCCACAAAACTGACAATTGCGCCCGCCTCAGGCATGAGATCCATGACCTCATTGACACCCATAAGATATCCGACCCGGAAAAAGAACAACCCAACACATATGAAAACCTTCTACCCAACTACCACTCCATTCCACCACCCACCTACATGATAAACTCCGGCCTGCCCGAAAGCTTTGTCTTCTAAACTCTCAACCACCAAGCTTATTGCATGGGGATATAAGACAGCAGCAGTGAAGATGAAACAGAGCAGAGGAGAGATTTATGGGAAAATTTCTTGAGCAATGACGAAGATGATGTAAAGGGGATGACTCGCAGTCGACATTTTTACAGTAATGTAATGGAGAAAGGCAAAGAAGTGCTAACAAAAGGCCGATAGGTGATGGAGAATACGGATAACACCGATGAGAATACTGTGTTGCATCAATTAAGAAGACACGGGCACATGTGAGCATATGTGAGTTATTATGCGCCTCTCAAGAGCACAGGCGTGCCATGGTAGAAGCTCTAAGCAAGATAATGGTACCTGAAGATGCAAACCCGACAATATTCGTAGGGTCGGTACATAAATAGAGTAGGCAGATGATAACATTCTCTGAAGAAGAACTCCCAATGGAGGGGAGGGATCACAACAAGCTGTTATTCATAAAAGCATAAGTAAGAGGCAAGAAGACATCTTTTGTGATGGTGGATGATGGTTCATCTATCAATGTGTGCCCTTTGAAGATTCTGTCAAGGTTGGGTGTGCGGACAACATATTTAATCCCCTCCAACATAACTATCAAAGCATATGACGATAGAAAATGAGGAGTAGAAGGTACTTTCATCACAGTAGTCAAAGTGGGCCCGATAAAAGATAAGGTGGAGTTCACAGTGCTTGATATCCCAGCTACATTTGCTCTATTATTGGGGAAGCCATGGTTTCTTAGACTTGGGGGCGTGCCGTCCACTTTGCACCAGGTTATTAAGTTCCCGCATGGAGAGGAAGTCGTCACCATCAGGGCTGAAGTAGACAATGATGTGGCTACCTTAGACATATAACCTTTCACAAGGTTCCAAGTGACGGCAAACTTTGAAGAATGGGTGGACCCTAAAGTGGGTAGAATCATGGAAAGAATGAAATATGAGCCGCAGAGCCGGGCACAGGTTTGAGTGCTAGAGGCCAGGGAATAAGAGCACTGCCAGATTTCAAGGGACAGACCACTAACAGAGGATTGGGGTATGAATCCAATGGGAATGAGCCGAAGACCAAGAAAAAAAGGATGAAGCTGATGGAATACTTTGTGAAAGCCACATGATATCAAGGAGAGCCTGAACCCGTAGAAGTCTATGGGATCATAGTACCAGGATTCGAGATCTTCAAGGATGTGATGGGAAAAGAACCACAGGCAGATGAAGTTGCAAAAGAGGAAGATAAATGGGAAGAATAACTACTGCAGTTGGAGAATATGACGCTCGAAGAAAGCAAGAAGATGAAAGAAGACAACGCTGCAAATTACGAAGATGTTTATTTTCCTGACTTATATGATAGTAGTCCTGCATTTATTAATCATAAAGACATTGATTTTGCTTACTTGTTCGAGTCTTTTCCTGTTAGTATACATCATAACATGCATGACATGAGCATATTTGACATTAACTCAACAAAGACAAATACATTTAATCTTGATACATGTGAAAACCCCAAGGAAATTTCAATTACAAGTGAGGTTACTTGTGATGAGCGGAAAGAATTAGAGAGAATAATCAAATATGCAAAAGTATTCGCCTGGTCCTATGAAGATATGCCAGGAGTGGACAGGGGTATTGCCTAGCACATGATACCAACTTATCCGAACATGAGACCAGTAAAACAGAAGCTCCGAAGAATGAGGCCAGAATGGGCCGAAAAGGTTAAGGTCATCAAGAAGCAGATAGATGTGGGGTTCCTAGAGGTGGTGAAGTACCCCGAGTGGTTAGCCAACATTGTGTCGGTACCGAAGAAGGATGGAAAGGTCAGAATGTGCGTAAATTATAGGGACCTCAACAAAGCTTGCCCAAAAGATGATTTTCCCCTACCTCATATAGA
Source organism: Zanthoxylum bungeanum (assembly GCA_019454045.1). Classification (NCBI taxonomy): domain Eukaryota; kingdom Viridiplantae; phylum Streptophyta; class Magnoliopsida; order Sapindales; family Rutaceae; genus Zanthoxylum; species Zanthoxylum bungeanum. Next base: position 36,889 of record SKCR01029616.1, on the reverse strand, counting down.
CGTGTTGGTTGATAGCGCGACTTTATCTGCTATATACTCGTTCACGGATGGATTCTCAGGATATAACCAGGTCTTCATGGCTGAAGAAGACAAGCATAAGACTGCCTTCGTCACTGAGTGGGGTACATATTGTTGCAAGGTGATGCCGTTTGGACTTAAGAATGCGGGAGCCACTTATCAACGAATGGCCACTACACTATTCCATAACTTGATGCATAAGGAGATTGAGGTATACGTGGATGATATAATGGTCAAATCAGAGACGAGGGTCGGCATATAGAAGCGCTGGAGAAATTCCTTCAAAGGGTTGATAAGTACAACCTCTAACTCAACCCTAAGAAGTGTGTGTTCGGGGTAACATCTAGAAAGTTGTTAGGGCATACGGTAGGAATGGGAGGGATATAAGTGGACCCTGAAAAGATCAAGGCAATTACCGAGATGCCTGCACCGAAGACAGAAAAGGAAGTTAGAGATTTTCTCGGGAAAATCCATAATATCAGTCGATTCATTGCCAAGCTAACATTAGTATGTGAGCCAATCTTCAAGATGTTGAGGAAGGACCAGCCTGTGGAGTGGAATAGGCAATGTCAAGAAGCTTTTGACAAAATCAAGGAATACTTGGTTAAATCACCCGTCCTGAAACCTCCAAGGCCGGGCAAACCCTTGGTGTTGTATTTGGACATAGAACCCAAAGCGTTGGGGGCGATGATGGTACAGGTAGATGAGACAGAGGTGGAACATGCAGTCTACTACCTCAGTAAGAAGACGCTTCCGTATGAAGCCCGCTATCAAGAGGTGGAAAAGATCTGTTTGGCGGTGATATGGGCTTCCCGAAAGTTGCATCATTACTTCCAATCCTATAAGATACAAGTGGTAAGAAATGAGAATTCATTGGTGGGGAAGTTGGGCAGATGGTTGGTGTTGCTGACGGAGTTTGATATAGAATACCTCACCTCTAAGGTAATAAAGGGAGAGCCGTAGCAGTAGAAGAAGATCAATATAAGTTCGAATTCCCGGACGAGGAGGTTCAGGCCATAACGGTTCTGGGCTGGAAAATGTATTTCGACGGGGCGGCGAATGACAAGGGAGCTAGAATAGGAATTGTGATAGTAACCCCCGAATGAGAAACCCTACCTATGGCCATAAGGTCGAAGTTCGGAGTAACCAACAACGTGGCCGAATATGAAGTATGTGTCTTTGGACTGAAAGCACTAATAGCCCTATGAGCTATGTACGTAGAAGTTTATGGAGACTCGATGTTGGTAGTTCGACAGATGCGAGGGGAATGGGAATTGACGGAAGACCGTTTGAGACCCTACCTACTATATCTCAGGAAGTTGGCACAAGCTATCCCCAACTGTAAATTCCAGCACTTGCCACGAGAAGAGAACCAAATGGCAGACACACTAACCACCCTAGCTGCAACTTGGGAAAACCCAAAAAAAAACTGGTAATGAGACCCCTTGTGCTGACAACAGCTAGCAGACCCAGTCATGAGATAGAGAGAACTTTGGAAATAGAAGTCGACGATGGGAAGCCGTGGTACTATGACATTCTGTAATATCTAGAACGTGGAGAATTCCCAAAAGAAGCCGGCAAGAAAGACATAATATCCATTCAGAAATTGGCTGCCCAGTATGTGAGTTTGAGGGGAGAGCTATATAAGAGACAAGCCAACGGCATCTAGCTGAAATGTTTAAGAAAAGAAGAGGCTCAGAAGGTGATGGAAGAGGTGCACGTTGGAGTATGTGGACTGCACATAAATGGGTTGAATTTGTCTCGCAAGATAGTGAGATAGGGATTTTACTGGTCGACCATGGAAGCTGACTGCGCAAAGCTGGTGAAGCACTGTCACGATTGCCAGGCACACGGCAACTTGAACCATCTACCACCTACGGAATTACACAGATTTTCAGAACCATTACCTTTTTCAGCGTGGGGTATTGACATGATTGGAGAGATCATACCACATGCATCAAATGGACACCGCTTCATGGTAGTGGTGGTAGACTATTTTTCGAAATGGGTGGAAGCCGAGTCATTTCATAATGTTATGGTGAAGCGGATGGCCAAGTTCATAGCCCGTGATATAGTATGTCAATACGGAATGCCACATCACATAGTGACGGACAATGTAGTCTAATTTCATGGAGAAATAAATGTGATGTTGCAGAAGTACGGGATATGGCATCACAAATCATCACCTTACAGGCCACAGGCTAATGGGTTGGTGGAGGCGGCCAATAAAACCATAAAGAAAATACTAGCTAAGATGACAGAAAGTTATAAAGATTGGGCTGACAAACTACCGTATGCCCTGTGGGGGTATAGAACTTTGGTGAGAACGGCAACGGAAGCCACACCCTATGCTTTGGTTTACGGGATGGAGGCAGTGTTACCAGTAGAAATAGAGATACAGTCAATGCAGGTACTAGCAGAGGCAGGATTGCCTGAGCATGAATGGGCCTCGCAGAGGTTCGAACAGCTAGCATTACTGGATGAGAAAAGGATAAAGGCCTTGTAGCACATGCAGCTATACCAGAAAAGGTTGGCCAGGGCGTTCAACAAGAAGGTGCATCCCACCAAGATCAGGGAAGGTGACCTAGTCCTCAAGCAATCGAAGCCACTGATAATGGACCCATGGGGAAAGTTCAGGCCTAATTAGGAAGGGCCCTACCTAGTCAAAAAGGTGATGGGGAATGGGTCAGTGAGACTGTCAGATTTGGAAGGGAACGAGTTCACCGAGCCCATCAACGTGGACAAACTGAAGCAATACTTTGCATAAAAAAAAAAAAAAAAAAAAACAAAGAAAGGCTCGTTGGGTTGAAAATCGGCAAGGGACAGCCCAAGCAAAATATAGAGCATGAGTGAGCAAGAAAAATGGTTAATTGTAAAATTCGTAAGGAATAGTTAGCGACATAGGTATCCTTTCAAAGCAATTCATTATTTCCTACATATGTACTAATAAGTAATGCAAATACCTTTATTGAAACAAATGTTCAAGATTTTCATAGATTGCATAAATCCCAGCTAATCGGGAAAGATTAGAGTCAAGTAATTACAAATCACGTCTTTTGTTTCTTAGATGCTAGACCAAGAAACCTCGGGAATGAGGACGAGCAAAGAACCTCGAGAATGAGGACAGATCCGAAAAAAAAATGGAAAAAAAAGAAAAAAAAAAAAGAAAGAAAAATTGTTTAGCTCGCTGAGTTGAAAACCTGAAAAGGCGACTCGAGCAAGATAAAGCAATCCGCTAAGTTGAAAATCCGAAAGGACAGCTTAGGCAAAAGATATGACGAACCTGCAAGACAACGGACTCCCAAGAAACCGGCTTGCAGGATGGTGTTTTATCCTGTCTAGACCATGAAGCGTCTCGGCCAAGATAACGGGGGAGGGATCATGACCACATCGGATTCCCTCGATGATGTGCAATAAACGATAGTCTCCTCTCATACTATCACAACCTACTAAGAGGTATTGGGCCAAGATACAGAATAAGACTACACTCCTCCAAGGACGTGGCCCTACCTCCATCCTGGAAGATACACGTAGAATGACCTGTAACTCAATGGATGAAGCACAAGGCATCATCTTTTCTGCATCCTTAGGATAGCAAAGGAAAGCTTTGTAGGCTTCCCGAGGGTATTGACATTGGAAACACGACATCGTCGGAAGGGTAGTAAGAGAAAAATACAAGCCGAGAATGGCAGCAAACTCCTTAGGGAGATGGCATATTTCGAAATCTGGGAATCGGAAGACATGATTTTCAGTATCCCAAAAGGATGAGGCCGCTTTCAAAAAAGGCGTAGGTAGTGGAGAGCAGAAAGCTGAGCCAAGTCCGGGGATGATCAATCTACCACCCCACGAATAAGGGACACAATGGGATCTTGAGGCTTGGGACCAAAGAGAACTGAGCAATCACCGGAGGAGAATAGGCAGAAGGAAACTGTAAGCAGGCCAAGGAGGCGACCAAAGCTTTTTATAGGCAAAGGGCACCAAAAGCCCAAAAAAATTCCTAAATGGGTGAAGAAAAACCCTTTAACGCAAGGAAAGCCTAACCAAGGATGACATCAAGCCAATAGGACAAAGAAAACCCATCGGAATAGGGAATGCATCCATGCATATATGCAAACATGTCGCATACACACAATTTTTGTTTTGTGATCGCAGGCTTTGAAGAAAGAGAAAAGGCGGCGAGGACGACCAAATCCAAGAATGGAGAAGAACCTCGAGAATGAGGACGAGCAACTCCAAGAATGGAGAGGAAACTCAGGAATGAGGACGAGCAGCTCCAAGAATAGAGAAGAACTCCGAGAATGGAGAGGAATAGAGCAACCTCAGGAATAAGGACGAAGAACTCCGGGAATGGAGAGGAACTCCAACAATGAAGAACAACCTCGGGAATGAGGACGAGCAAAGAGCCTCGAGAATGAGGACGGATCAGGTCGAGGCCCACATTATCAACATTTCAGGAAGAAATCCTAGGGTCGAGGCCCACATCATCAGCAGATTCGGGAATGAATCTCAGGGTCGAGGCCCACATTATCAACAGTTCATGAAGAAATCTTAGGCTCGAGGCCCACATTATCAGCAAATTCGGGAATGAATCTCAGGGTCGAGGCCCACATTATCAATAGTTCAGGAATAAATCCCAGAGATTGAAGAATCTCACACCCAGTATAGCTCGGGAAGGAATCCCAGTGGTCGAAGCACCTCGCCATCAACTAAACTCAGTTCCGGAATGAACCCCAGAGATTGAAGCATCTCACACCCAACACAGTTGGGAATGAATCCCAGGGGTCGAAGTGCCTCGTCGTCAGTTCGGGAATAAATCCTTGAGATTGAAGCATCTCACACCCAATATGGCTCGGGAAGGAATCCTAGAGGTCGAAGCGCCTCACCGTCAGTTCGGGAATGAATCCCAGAGATCGAAGCATCTCACACCCAGTATGGTTCGGGAATGAATCCCAGAGGTCGAAGCACTTTGTCGTCAGTTCGGGAATGAATCCCAAATATTGAAGCATCTCACACCCAGTATGGTTCGGGAATGAATCCCAGTGTCGAAGCACCTCGCGATCAACTCAACTTAGTTCGGGAATGAATCCCAGAGATTAAAGAATCTCACACCCAGTATGTCTCGGGAAGAAATCCCAGTGGTCGAAGCACATCGCCATCAACTCAACTTAGTTTATGAATGAACCCCAGAGATCGAAGCATTTCACACCCAGCACGGTTCGGGAATGAATCCCAGGGGTCGAAGCGCCTCGCCGTCAGTTCGGGAATAAATCCCAGAGATCGAAGCATCTCACATCCAGTATGGCTCGGGAAGGAATCCCAAAGGTCGAAGGCCTCGCCGTTAGTTCGGGAATGAATACCAGAGATCGAAGCATATCACACCCAGTATGATTCGGGAATAAACCCCAGAGGTCGAAGCACCTCACCGTCAGTTCGGGAATGAATCCCAAAGATCGAAGCATCTCACACCTAGTATGGTTCGGGAATGAATACTAGTGGTCAAAGCACCTCACCATCAACTCAACTTAGTTCGAAAATGAATCCCAGAGGTTGAAGCGCCTCGTTGTCAGTTCGAAAATAAATCCCAGAGTTCGAAGCATCTCGCAAAAGTAGCAAAACAACAGGTAGTCCGGAAACGGCCGACGAACCAGGTAAGTAAAAAATACATGCATGACTTTGATAGGGTTGTCACTGTCACACAATGCACAAGCCCTATCAAAGTGGGGCGAATGTAGGCACTGTATTTTTGCATGAGCCTGATGATGAGCCTCGTATGGAGGCACTACCTGAAAAGTTACGGAAGTTGCGAAAAACGAATACCGGAAGGAAGGAAAACCTCCAAAAATTAGTCCCCATCGGATTCAAACTCACTAGCCAACCTCAGATTCGCTCAGTCGACCTTTGCTTCAAACCTCTACCGCGTCAGTCCATTATCCTCAGCCCTAGCAATCGGCCCATCCACCCTCTAACCATGCGGCCCATGCATAATCTTCCCAAATATGATAAAATCTCCTTAGTTATGAGAGCATCAACACTTTCTAATTTAATGAGATTTTGGGATCCCATCCTCACTAATTTAACAAGAATTGGGATCTTCTCATCACCAAATTTATAGGATTTTATTCCAAAAATAATTTGATAATATATCTCCCAAATTTCCATGATTTGTTTCCCTATTTGGAGATCCTTTCAAATCATTATAAAAGGGACCAAATCTTGACACAAAGGGGGAGAGGGCAACAACCCTATGAGGGTCTTTTCTTTTTCTTTGGGAACCACCGAAAAGAGACAGAAAAAAAAAAAGAAGGGAAAAACCGAGAGAAAAGAAAGAGAAACCGAGAGAAAAGAAAGAGAAAACTGAGAGAAAAGAAAAAGAGTGGCCGAAAAAAAAAATTAGAAAAGAAAAAGGGAGAGAATCACCGAACCAGAATGTGAGGGGAAACCAGCAAACCAGAACGTGAGGGAGAAACCGTGAAACAGCAACCTGAACCAGCGGCATGAAACATCCAGAAATAGTGTGAAACAACCAGATACAGCGTGAACAACCAGTGAGCAGAGACGCAGAAACAGCAAACTAGAAACAGCAAAACAGCGAACCAGAAATAATAAACTAGCAACCATAAATAGTGAACCAGCAATCAGAAACAACGAACCAGCAACCAGAAACCGAACCAAATCTTGAAACCAAGCTTCGATCCTTCCGACGACGGCCTAATGCACTTCCGAGAAAGCAACTAAAAAGGTAAGACCTGAGGGCACCCTCACCAAATTTATTTTTATAGTTACGGACGCTGCATGCCTGGCTGGACGTGAAATACGTCCAGCCGGGTATGTGAAGTCCTACATCAAAGACGGCCAAATTTCTGGTCACATTTTTTCTTTCTTTGGTATTTCGTTATTTATCCTTTTTTTTAATCTATTTATTCACTTTTATTGTTGTTTTATTATTTCGCCTTTATTTTGTTTATTTGTTTTTTGTTCATGTTGATGATTATACGCATATGCATTGTTATATGTTTTCATGTCTATTTTTTATGTCCGTTTACATTACATTGATGATTATGTATGTTATTATCTATTGCGGTATATCGGATGGAAATCCAGACGTAAATTCCATAGCCGAATCCGAATGGACAGTAGTGCGGTTTGTACTTGGGATACAACTCCACGTGCCACTCGGGAAATACTCATATATGCGCGATTAACCCCCCCTTTTTATTTGCTATTTATTTATTGACATTTTTCCTGCTTTTGATTGTTTATTATAATTTTCATTATCGCATCTCGTATTTCTTAATTTAATGTGCTTTTGGAACTACGTTATTATGATTATTATTTTGGTTGGGTATGTTATTGCATTTTTATTCGCTTTTATGCATGAATTGCATTAAGACTTGGCTATACCATTGTGTGAACCCGTCCATTATATTAGCATAAGTAAGGGACCATTCCGAACCTAATGGTTTGAGGTCTTCCCTTACGTGGGGTGAGTGCGGCCTTAAATCTTTTCCCAGTTCACACTGGGTGGCGACTCATTTATTCTCCGGTTTAGTCCCCAGCGGGCTAATCTATACTCTCTACGGGCTGCGAGCCCAACAGTATCGTGGTCGCCGAACATCATAGGCATAGCGGTAAACCCCGCTTCACTCCTACACTAGTGTATCAATTCTAGATTATCGTTAGGAACCCCTAAGTGCTTCGATAAGATGGAACAAAGCCAACCAGATTTTGAATCTGTGAGTGGACCTTTTTCTCAAACTGATTTTATTTACCTATTTTGATATCATACTTAATTTTCCGCACATATGGTATTAGCCAACGTTTAATTACAGATGTTTTACAAATCATGAGGTTTTAGAAAGATTGTTTTCAAAAATCTTGAATTTTATGATTTTGAGGCATGAAGGAAAATCCACCTTAGTATGTAACTTGATTCAAATATGGAGTTGACGGATACATATATCGTGTGCACATGCAGTTCAAGACTAGGAATGACAGACTCCCCTTGATCCTAGATTCAGAGTCAGGAGGGTAGCATAGACTGGCTCCAGATTTTAGGGTTAGGGGGATGATGATACGTAACGCCCCTATACCCTAGATTCAAGGACAAGATAATGGCATGCATCGGGGGACGGAGATACGTAACGACCCAATGTCATGGATTTGCACACCTCGCTCTAGTTCAGTGGCATAGAGGATGGCGATACGTAACGCCCCAAGACCACTAGTTAGGCGTATATAGGGACGAGGATACGTAACACCCCCATGCATCAGTTTTTCAGCAGACATTCAGATACATATTGTTTAGAAATGGATTTTCAGAGACAGACTTACAGAAAATATGAGTTTAAGAAAGAGTTTCATAAGAAACAGGTTTATGAGAATTTCATAGATTTACAAACCAAAAGTAGTTTTCTAAAAAATATTCCAGAAAGAAAATTGTTCCAAATAATGAAAGAGATTTCAAAAGAAATGATTTGAGATGAAATTGGATTTAGAACCATGGATTTTCATAAGAAATTGTATTTCTAATTTAAATTGTCCACTCACTAGATCGTTCAAACGATCTAACCCCTCACTCCCAGTTTCTTATTTTATAGGTATACTTGGAGGACGAACTCGAGAGGACGGATACAGATGGCAGCCACTAGGGTGTTGAGTCCACCAGGTCAAGTCAAAGGGAGAAAGTTCAGACATAGTCAAAGTGAGGTCATGTAACAGTCATTGTTATTGCATCGGTCATTGTATAAGGTTAAAATGTTTGTGAATAAAGTTGTAAAGGAAAGTATTTTTTAGTATATAATTATCAGTTTTGAGATGCATTTCATGATGATGAGTCGGGGCAATGGTCCTTATGCATGAGTCAGTAATTTGATATGAGTTTAATATTAATGATCACAGTCAGATAGTAAGAGGCTCAGGGGGATAAGTCAGCCTATTTTCTGCCGGTAGCATCTCCAGGAGGGGGATGTTACACCCCTGAAGGGGGATGTTACAAAGATGGTATCATAGCATGGTCTAGGGAGTCAGTGACTGTAGTGGGTGGAGTGTTGGGGTCTTGTATATGTAGTGTGCCCAGGGTACTAGTATGTGAGGCATTACCTTTCCAGTATCTGATTCTCGAGTATGTCCTCAAGCTCCATAGACAGGTTAGTAGGAAATTCCTAAGCTATTTGAACCTTCTTTCTAGTACAAGTAATAATAGTCCTTATTCTAGTTGGAAATCCTCCATTTGTGCTATTCACTCTTTCTTTTCTTCTGGGCGTCTCTTGAGGCAGGTTAATGCGACGTCTATTGCTCTGATCCCGAAGATCCCTGATGAGTGGTAATTATATCACTATTTCCCACTCATTTAACCTAATATTTTGTATAGTTTCTTGAGTATTGTGAATATTTTGATGTGTTTTGTGTTATTTTGTAGATAAATAAAGTTTCAGGACATTCTGGAGGTGATTTGGACCAAAACAGTGAAAATTGGAAAAATGGCATTTTGGTAATTTTCCGCGTCGCGACGCCTAATATACGCTGAACAGTGCTAACGTACGCCGGGTCCACAAGTCAGAATCTGAGAAAATTTGACTTTGCTAACGTCCACCGTGCCACGTGTCACCATCACAGCCGATCTGCTAACATGCGCCGTGCCACGTGTCATCATCCTACGGTGCCGACAGTCGCCATCGCCACGTGTTGCCACGTGTCACTCCACCGGTCAGCCACATCATCGTCCACATCACCAGTTGACCGAGTCAAACTGCCACGTCATCAGCAACCAATCACAGCGTGCCACGTGTCGCAATTCTATGGTGCTGACAGTCACTTTGCCACGTGTCGCCACATCAGCGCCATGTCAGCATCAATCATTGATTCACTTATCCGTATCTGACATGTGGCGGATAAGAATCTGAATCAACCAATCACGAGCCGCCACGTGTCACAATAATTGAGCTCCAACCACCTTGCCACGTGTCACCTTATCACCTTATCCAGAGTCTGAAGCCGAAGAACCATAAGCTGCCACGTCGACCAAACGGGCGTCGCGACGCGAGATGGGCGTCGCGACGCGCGACCCTTACTGACGCCTATAAATAGAGCTCGAAATTTCAGTTTCAAATGTACCATTATCTCTAAATTCTCTCATGTAAATAGGGAGTTTTCTATCTAGTTTCTTTTAAATTTTAGTTTTGTAATTAATTTTAATTACTTTCTGTAATAATAGTAATTTACTTTCTTTACTTTTAACAGTTTTTACTATTCACCATGAGGAGGTAACTTCCCCATGCTAAGGTGAAAGGTAATTCTTTTACTATTGCTATTTAGATTAATCTCCATTTAATATAATATATTCACTATTTAAAATTTGACTTAAAAATGATACCGCCAGATTGGTCGGTTGGTAATTCATTTTAATCTGGTTTAAACCTGACTAATCAAGGATACCGCCAGATTGGTCGGTCGGTAATTAAATTTTCTTACCGCCTATATGGCAGGTTTATTTTGGTTCCGCCTTTATGGCTGGTTGGACTTAATTTGACTTAATCAGGTTACCGCCTATATGGCTGGTTGGTAAAATAATCATAAATTAATATATTATATTAAGGGAGATATCTAAATTAGTAGTAGTAAAAGTTGATCCTTTTACCTTAGCATTTTATTTATTTGCAATTTACTTTTCAGCTTTTACTTTACCGCAATTACTTTTCAGCATTTTTACTTTATGTCTTTTATTTTCAAGTTTTTTAAAGCCCTAGTTATGTGTACCAACTAAATTAGTTATCTGGGGTTGTGATGACTTTTAATATCACCGGTTTATAAGGGGTTAAATTATAGTTTGGGTAATATAAAGATTTATTTATTGAGTCTTAATCTTAATGCTTTTTCATTAACTGACCATAAATAAAATTGAACTGGTAAACTTAAAATGAACTAGACATAGGGATTTTAATTTTAAGACTAATAGCCCAAGATCTTCCTTGAGGATAGATAACCATTTAATAGATATCCTTACAGGATAGACATATACCTGTCGGGCGGGGGTAACCATAATTGGAACTTAAACTTAATGAATCCAGATAATTTGGTTGACATAGACATATGGTTCAATTGGCTTAAACTGGGTATTTGTGTCTGACCATCGACAGAGGATTTCACATAATTTAGTGTTCCAAGTTAATAAATCAATTTATTACCCAATTATAAAATAACCACTTCATCTTTAAAATGATATTGGAAGAAATCACAACCCTAACTAGTTTTTAATATTGAATTTTCTTAAACCTACTTTCGAACAATTTTATTTACTTGTTTATAAATTTAGAATCGTCACCATTTCAAATCAATCAAACAACCTGTTAGATACTAGTAATCATTTGACCTCATAAAATTAATAGCTTAGGTATTAAGTCCTCGTGGGATCGATACTTTTTATACTACTTGAACGATACGTGTGCTTGCGTTATACGCGTGTGTTTACGCACCGGTCAAGTTTTTGGCGCCGTTGCCGGGGACTTATTTATCTTTCACTATTAGTTTTAAGGTTAGATACATTTACTTGTATCTAATTTTCTTTTTACTTATTGTTTTTGTTTTCTTGTGTTTCAGGTTCTCAGAAACTTCATGAGACGAACCAGAAGCTTTGAACTCCGACCGCTTGACCCGGAAATTGAAAGAACCATCAGACAGTTGAGAAAGGAAATGAGAGAAGGCCAATAAGCTTTAGTCAACATGGAACCTGAACCTTTGGAGGTTGCACCACCAATTCACATTCGAGACAGAACCATTCCGGTGGTTGACAGACTCATTTCTTGTATTGTACTTCCTCTCTTACTAGCAAATGCGGGTGACATCAAAACATGCATTCAGATGATTCAGCAGTCAGTTCAGTTTGGGGGAAATGTAACTGAAGATCCTAATGCCCACATCAGCAACTTCCTGGAAGTTTGCGGCACTTTCAATTACAACCGTGAAGCTGAAGAAGCAATGAGACTGTGTGTTTTCCCATACTCCTTGAAGGACAGAGCTAAAGCTTGGCTACATTCACTACCAGCAGGTTCCATCACAACTTGGAACACTTTAGCCACCAAATTTCTTGCAAAGTACTTTCCACCAGCCAGAACTGGAAAGCTGAGGAATGACATCACATCCTTTGTGCACCAAGACTCAGAAAATATCTACGAAGCTTGGGAAAGGTACAAAGATTTGCTCCGGAAATGTCCTCACCATGAGATTCCAAAATGGCTTCAAGTCCAAACTTTCTATAATGGACTTTCTGGAATAATGAGAACCACAATCGATGTTGCTGTTGGAGGAGATTTAATGGCAAAAGGAGAAGATAAAGCCTGGGACCTAATCGAAGAAATGGCCAACAACAATTCCTTGTGGCCAACAGAAAGGAGCATGATCCAAAGAATTGCAGGAATTTATGAAAGTGGAGCCAATACAGCAGTCAACGCCAAGCTGGATCAGATATGCAAATTCATGGAGACTCTTACCATTGGATCCACAAGTTTACCTTATGGAGGAGCACCAGAGTCGAACCAACTTGAAGAGACGGTGAATTTTGTCAACAATTTCAACAGACAAGGGAAAAATCCATATTCCAACACCTACAACCCAGGGTGGAGGAATCATCCTAATTTTTCATGGAGCAACAATTCAAGGTAAAAGAACAATCCACCACCTGGATTCCAACAGCAGAACTATCCACCACCTGAATTCCAGCAACAGAATAAAGGCCAGGAGCATGCAAATGAACCAGGAATAGCAGAAGTGTTGGCTCAGTTAAAAAAGTACGATGCTATCTTTCAGAGCCAATCAGCTTCCATCAAAGCACTGGAGAATCAAATCGGACAACTGGCCAATGCTCAGAGTTATAGACCGCCAGGTAATCTTCCCAGCAACACAGAACCTAATCCAAGGAACCGAGTGAATGAGCAATGTCAAGCCATTACTTTGAAAAGCGGTACTGAAATCAACAAAGATGTTAGAATCAAGGTGTCCCAAGAAGAAGTTCCAAAAGAAGCAGAGCAACAGATAGAGGAAAAAGAAGCAAAGGAAAAAAACCAGAAAGAATCACTCCACCTCCACATTTTCCACAACGACTTCAGAAAAATAAACTGGACAAGCAGTTTGCTCGATTCCTGGAGGTGTTCAAAAAGCTGCATATCAACATTCCATTTGCAGAAGCCTTGGAAGAAATGCCCAGCTATGTAAAATTCATGAAAGACATTCTTTCACGAAAACGAAGATTGGGAGACTACGAGACAGTAGCATTAACGGAAGAATGCAGCGCCATCATTCAAAGGAAACTTCCCCCGAAGTTGAAAGATCCTGGCAGTTTCACTGTCCCATGCACCATTGGAGAACATTATATCGGTAAGGCTTTATGTGATTTAGGTGCTAGTGTTAACTTGATGCCTTTTTTTCTATTTACAGGAAACTGCAGATTGGAGAAGCAATGCCTACCTCAGTCTCGTTGCAACTTGCTGATCGAACGCTCGCATTTCCAAGAGGTGTTGTTGAAGATGTGCTGGTCAAAGTTGACAAACTGATTCTCCCAGCAGATTTCATCATCCTTGACATGGAAGAAGACAAAGTACCTATCATTCTTGGGAGACCATTCTTGGCTACAGGTAAAACTGTGATTGATGTGCAAAAATGAGAACTGACCATGAAAGTGCAGGACCAAGAAGTTACCTTTAATGTTTTCAAAGCCATGAAATTCCAGAGCGATGAAAAGGAAGAAGAATGCTTCAGAGTTGATGTTGTTGACATATCGTTTAGGATACTGAGCCAAATCCAACAGATACACTCGAAGCTTGCATCACCAACATGACTGACAGCGAGCTAGATGCTGAAATGCTGGAATGTATCAACTACCTTGACAAACCATTCCGATTCAAAGCGACACCACCAGTTGAAAGCTTGGAACTGCCAAAGAAAGATCGAATCAAGCCTTCGATTGAAGAACCACCACAGCTGGAGCTGAAGTCACTTCCGAGCCATCTCAGGTATGCATTTCCTGGAAACTCTTCTGAATTACATGTTATTATTTCTTCTTCACTAACATTTGAGCAGGGAGAAAAGTTACTGAGAGTATTACGAGAGCATAAAAGAGTCATTGGCTGGACTATAGCAGACATTCGAGGCATTAGTCCATCATTTTTCATGCACAAGATTCTGATGAATGATGAGTACAAACCCACAGTGGAGCATCAACGGAGACTCAATCCAATCATGAAGGAAGTCTTAAAGAAAGAAATAATCAAATGGTTGGATGCTGGCATCATTTACCCCATCTCAGATAGCAGTTGGGTGAGTCATATGCAGTGTGTACCAAAGAAATGAGGAATTACTATGGTTACTTGAAAAGAACGAGCTAATCCCAACTAGAACGGTGACTGGATGGAGAGTATGCATGGACTACAGGAAACTGAACAAAGCCACAAGAAATGACCATTTTCCGCTACCATTCATTGACCAGATGTTAGACAGACTAGCAGGACATGAGTTCTATTGCTTTCTGGACGAATATTCAGGGTACAATCAGATTGCCATCACACCAGAAGACCAGGAGGAAACTACCTTTACATGTCCCTATGGTACTTTTGCTTTCCGCATAGGATGCCATTTGGATTATGTAATGCCTCTGCTACATTTCAGCGTTGCATGATGGCCATCTTCTCAGACATGTTGGAGCAGAGTATGGAGGTTTTTATGGATGACTTTTCTGTGTTTGGAGATTCTTTTGACCATTGCTTGCAAAATTTGGAACATGTGTTACAAAGGTGCGAAGATACAAACTTGGTGCTCAATTGGGAGAAATGCCATTTCGTGGTACATTAGGGCATTGTTCTTGGACACCGGATCTCACAAAAAGGAATCGAGGTAGACAAAGCAAAAATTGAAATAATTGAAAAACTACCTCCGCCGACATCTGTTAAAGGGATTCGGAGCTTTCTCGGACATGCAGGTTTTTACAGGAGATTTATCAAAGACTTTTCCAAGATTGCTAAACCTCTGTACAATCTTCTAGAGAAGTATGTGTCTTTCAACTTCACCAAAGAATGCTAGGAAGCTTTTGAGATCTTAAAACATAAGCTGATTTCTGCCCCCATCATTGTAGCACCAAACTGGACCCTTCCATTTAAAGTAATGTGTGATGCTAGTGAATTTTCTGTAGGTGTAGTTTTGGGACAACGCAAAGCAAAGATTTTCCACACCATTTACTACTCCAGCAGAACTCTAAATGAAGCTCAACTCAACTACACAACCACTGAAAAATAGTTGCTTGCAGTTATATATGCTTTTGACAAATTCCGCTCCTATCTGCTGGGTCCCAAAGTGGTGGTCTACACAGATCATTCAGCAATCAAATACTTGATCACGAAGAAAGATGCCAAACCCAGATTGATCCATTGGATACTTCTTCTACAAGAATTTGACGTGGAGATTCGAGACAGGAAAGGGACAGAGAATCAGGTGGCAGATCATCTATCGAGACTCGATAATGGAGAAACAACTGACAAAGATCTGTCAATCAAAGAAACTTTTCCAGATGAATAGTTGTTTGCCATGAAACAGCAAGATGCCCCTTGATATGCTGACTATGTCAATTACATTGTGTCAGGAAAATGGTCGTTGGAATGGACAACTCAGCAACGGAAGAAATTCTTCAAATAAGTCAAGCATTATGTCTGGGATGAGCCGTACTTGTTCAAACGGTGTGCTGATCAATTATTGAGATGGTGTGTTCCACAAGAGGAAGTAAACAGTGTTTTATAGCACTGTCATTCATCGCCATATGGCGGACACTTCAGCGGAAACACAACTGCAGCCAAAGTCCTACAATCAGGTTTGTTCTGGCCCACTCTTTTTAAAGATGCTTATCTTTTTGCTCTTCAATGTGACAGCTGCCAGAAAACGGGGAATATTTCAAGGAGAAATGAAGGACCGTTGCAAAACATTCTAGAAGTGGAAATATTCGATGTATGGGGTATTGATTTCATGGGAACCCTTTGTTCCATCATTCGGAAACATGTACATCATGGTTGATGTAGACTACGTCTCCAAATGGGTCGAAGCAATTGCTCTGCCATCCAATGATTCAAAAGTGGTGATCAAATTCCTGAAAAAGAACATTTTCACTCGGTTCGGAACACCTCGTGCAATCATCAGCGATGGTGGCACACATTTATGCAACATATATTTCGATGCACTCCTATCCAAATATGGAGTTACTCACAAGGTTGCCACTGCTTACCATCCACAGTCAAATGGACAGGTTGAGGTTTCAAATAGAGAGATCAAAAGAATCTTAGAGAGAACCGTTGGATCAACAAGGAAGGATTGGTCTACAAAACTAGATGATGCATTATGGGCCTACCGAACAGCTTACAAGAACACCCATTGGTATGTCCCATATCGATTGGTGTTTGGGAAGCGTTTGTCATCTGCCAGTTGAGCTTGAACACAAGGCGTACTGTGCACTGAAGAAGTTGAATCTTGATTCACAAGCTGCAGGAGAGAAAAGACTTCACCAACTCAACGAATTGGGGGAATTTCGCCTACAGGCTTATGAGAATGCCAGATTGTACAAAGAAAATACCAAGAAATGGCATGACCAAAAAATAGTGCATAGACAGTTGGAACCAAGGCAGTAGGTGCTGTTGTACAACTCAAGATTGAAACTTTTCCTTGGAAAGTTGAAATCAAGGTGGCCAGGTCCATTTGTAATCACTCAGGTTTTTCCATATGGAGCTGTTGAGTTACTAGATCCAAACACCAACGAAACATTCAAGATTAATAGTCAGCGTGTCAAGCACTACTGGAGAGAATCATTTGAGCGACAAAAAGAAAGTGTCACACTTTCAGATCCACCTAACGATCGAGAAAAGTCAAGTCTAGCTGACGACTTTAAACTTAGCGCTCGCAGGGAGGCAACCCATGCAATTGTGTATATATTTTTATTGGTGTGATTTAATTTTGTGTGTTTAGTTTTTGTAGATTAAGTCCTTTCACGATGGAAGAAGCTCTCGCAAATCTTCACAAGCAATTTCCGTTCTCTCCCTCAAAATCTCTGATGAAAGTCTACAAAGCTCGCTTGGAACAGATGAGTTACTGACGATCCATGTTGTTTTGTTTTCCTAATGATATTCGTTGGGTAATTGAAGCACGGTCGATTGGCAGGTGAGTCTTCTGAATCTTTATTTCACATCTGCTTGGTTTTGGAAGAAGCACCTATGCAAAGAAACGTAGAGCTAAGCAAATGGGTGTTTGTTACAAATGTGCACGCTGGAATTACATACTCGTTGTCGTTCTTAGGAATGGTTGTCTGATAATCGCGAAGATAAAATTAAATTCATTAGGGATGGCTTGAGTAATGAGTCTTTAGATGATATATCTTCGACTCTTGAGACGCATCCCAATGGATATGTTCACATAGACATTCGCAAATTACATACACAAATTCAAAAAGAAAGATAACAGTTAAGTCTTGGGAATCTGACTCAAAAAGACCATGTTTGCCAATTTATAAGAAAATTGGATGGGAAACTTGTCCCTGACGCATAGACGTCAGTCAAGCCGCTACTTTTCTTGTAAATATTATATCTCTGTCTTTTCCTAATAATTGTAATTTGTTTTGTTTTTTTTTTTATTTTCTCCGACAGGATCCAGATCTTTTTGACTATCATGATTTATTTTACTATTAACTAATAATTGTCATTTGGCAGGTACTGGTGCTTATATTTTACTCACCCTTTTCAGGTCTTATAAATTCAACTCATCATTGCACTTTTGAAGACATCCAGAGAAAAACATGGAAGTCACTTCAAGAAGACGAGTTGAAAACATCTGTGTGTTTTGCGGTACTAGTGTTGGTACTAAGCCACAATATGTAGAAGCAGCATATGAATTGGGTCGAGTCTTAGCTACAAGGAATATGCACTTAGTATATGGCGGAGGCAATCTTGGACTAATGGGGATCGTTTCAAAGGCCGTACAGGAAGGAGGCAGTCACGTTTTGGGAATTATCCCAAAACCATTGGCAGAGGCAAATCTTATTGGATCATCAAACGGAGATGAACTGATCGTGCCAGATATGTCTGAACGATTGGTAGAAATGATTAACCGTGCTGATGCTTTTATCGCTTTGCCAGGTGGTTTGGGCACATTGGAGGAAATTTTTATAGTGTTATCTTGGGCGAACCTGAACATACACCAGAAACCGCTTGGACTGTACAAAATTGAAGGATTTTATGATTTTCTTTGTGTGTTTCTTGATGATGCTCGGAGAAATGGGTTCGTGTCAAAACCTATGAAAGAACTCATTTTTACTGCCAGAACTGCTCCGGATCTAATTGACTAACTCTTAGCCTATGAACCATAAGTTGACCCTATCCTTTCAAAAATAAATTGGTCCGAAGACGATCGTGGTAAGAGGCGTCGGATTAATCTGGATCTTAACATTTAATTTCCTGTAGAATTTTAGCTAACCAGGTATTATCTTCTAAACTCTTCTTCTACTGTTTAAGACATTGGGGATAATGTCTCATTTAGGTTTGGGGGAGGGAATTAGTTGATCAGTACCTTGTTTTTAGTTTGTGTGTTGTTTTTATTTTTAGTTCAAATTTTTTCTAAAAATACAAAAAAATTTGAAAATGTTTCAAAAATTATAAAAATATTTTTTGTTTTTATGTTTTTATTTTGACTAAAAATGTGAAATTGGTAAGAGATAGCTGAGTAAGGAGTTTTCATTTTGAAGCAAGTTAGTTCTTGTTTATTTCATTTTAAATTATTTAATTTGTGAATTCTCTATAATACTGACTAAAATGGATCTTCATATGCTCAGTTGACAGGTATTATCAATATGCATAGTAACATACGGACATGAGCTATAATTGAAAAGTTTGTAGTATTCGGTGCTCTAGTTTAATTGGAGGAAGCATCTCAAAAAGTAATGGAGTAAAAAAAAAAACTTCTAAGATCCGAGTTATTAAGTCTGTAAGGGTGTTTTAACACCTAGTGCCCTAAAACCAACTGGTTTGGGAGTCACTGGCCCAAAGCTCGTTACATGGATCAAAGATGTTGCAAAAATATATATATATATATATATATATATATATAATATATATATGTCTGAGTAATTAGTCTGTAGGGGTGTCTTAACTCCTGGTGCCCTAAAGCCAACTGGTTTGGGAGTCACCGACCCAACACTCGCTATAAGACTGAAGATATTGTATATAAATAAAAAAAAAATCAAAGAAAAAATCAGAAAAATTAGAAAAATTATTCCATTGCTACAAAAAGGTGTGAATTCTGATAAAGCTTTAGGACAAAAATATTACTCTCTTATCAACTGCACTTATGACAGTTGTGGGCAAAAATGAGTTGTTTAATATTTTGTTGGTTGTGTATATGGAGAATGGTAAATATAATCGGAGAATTTACTTATTCAGTAATTTAGAAAGAAAGAAAACAACTAGTAACTTGGAGTAGAAATTTCACCTGATTAGTCACTAACTTCTTTATTCTCTTTTCACTTGTCTTTTTGCTTTTGTGTGCATTAGTTTCACTACCTTTTTACTTTTGTAAAATATTTGTGGGTATCATTGCTGTAAACCCTCACGAGACTACAACTCGTCCACTAGGGACACCTATGGGTTTAAAGGCTTGTTGCATATGCTAAATGCAATCGTGATCCCTACGAAAGTGGCTTAGTTAAATTTTATTTTAAAGATGTCTATGTTATTTTATTCTGTTTTTTTGCTCGAGGACTAGCAAAATGTTAGGTTTGGAGGTGTGATGAGTGGTAATTATATCACTATTTCCCACTCATTTAACCTAATATTTTGTATAGTTCCTTGAGTCTTGTGAATATTTTGATGTGTTTTGTGTTATTTTGTAGATAAATAAAGTTTCAGGACATTCTGAAGGTGATTTGGACTAAAACAGTGAAAATTGGAAAATGGAATTTTGGTAATTTTCCGCGTCGAGACGCGCAAGATTTTGGCGTCGCGACGCCTAATATACGCCAAACAATGCTAACATGCGCCGAGTCCACAAGTCAGAATCTGAGAAAATTTGACTTTGCTAACGTCCGCCGTGCCACGTGTCACCATCACAGTCGATCTGCTAACATGCGACGTGCCACGTGTCATCATCCTACGGTGCCGACAGTCGCCATCGCCACGTGTTGCTCCACCTGTCAGCCACATCATCGTCCACATCACCAGTTGACCGAGTCAAATTGCCACGTCATCAGCAACCAATCACAGCGTGTCACGTGTCGCAATTTTATGGTGCCGACAGTCACTTTGCCACGTGTCGCCATGTCAGCATCAATCATTGATTCACTTATCCGTATCTGACACGTGGCATATAAGAGTCTGAATCAACCAATCACGAGCCGCCACGTGTCACAATAATTGAGCTCCAACCACCTTGCCACGTGTCGCCTTATCACCTTATCCAGAATCTGAAGTCGACGAACCAGAAGCTGCCACGTCGACCAAACGGGCGTCGCGACGCGCGACCCTTACTGACGCCTATAAATAGAGCTCTAAATTTCAGTTTCAGATATACCATTCTCTCTAAATTCTCTCATGTAAATATGGAGTTTTCTATCTAGTTTCTTTTAAATTTTAGTTTTGTAATTAATTTTAATTACTTTCTGTAATAATAGTAATTTACTTTCTTTACTTTTAACAGTTTTTACTATTCACCATGAGGAGGTAACTTCCCCTGCTATGGTGAAAGGTAATTCTTTTACTCTTGCTATTTAGATTAATCTCCATTTAATATAATATATTCACTATTTAAAATTTGACTTAAAAAGGATACTGCCAGATTGGTCGGTTGGTAATTCATTTTAATCTGGTTTAAACCTAACTAATCAAGGATACCGCCAGATTGGTGGTTGGTAATTAAATTTTCTTACCATCTATATGGCAGGTTTATTTTGGTTCCGCCTTTATGGCTGGTTGGACTTAATTTGACTTAATCAGGTTACCGCCTATATGGCTGGTTGGTAAAATAATCACAAATTAATATATTATATTAAGGGAGATATCTAAATTAGTAGTAGTAAAAGTTGATCCTTTTACCTTAGCATTTTATTTATTTGCAATTTACTTTTCAGCTTTTACTTTACCGCAATTACTTTTCAGCATTTTTACTTTATGTCTTTTATTTTCAAGTCTTTTAAAGCCCTAGTTATGTGTACCAACTAAATTAGTTATATGTGGTTATGATGACTTTTAATATCACCGGTTTATAAGAGGTTAAATTATAGTTTGGGCAATATAAAGATTTATTTATTGAGTCTTAATCTTAATACTTTTTCATTAACTGTCCATAAATAAAATTGAACTGATAAACTTAAAATGAACTAGACATAGGGATTTTAAGTTTAAGACCTTAGACTCAATAGCCCAAGATCTTCCTTGAGGATAGATAACCCTTTAATAGATTTCCTTACAGGATAGACATATACCTGTCGGGCAGAGGTAACCATAATTGGAACTTAAACTTAATGAATCCAGATAATTTGGTTGACATAGACATATGGTTCAATTGCGTTAAACTGGGTATTTGTGTCTGACCATCGACAGAGGCTTTCACATAATTTAGTGTTCCAGGTTAATAAATCAATATATTACCCAACTATAAAATAACCACTTCATCTTTAAAATGATATTGGAAGAAATCACAACCCTATATAGTTTTTAATATTGAATTTTCTTAAACCTACTTTCGAACAATTTTATTTACTTGTTTTTAAATTTAGAATCGTCACCATTTCAAATCAATCAAACAACCTATTAGATACTATTAATCATTTGACCTCATAAAATTAATAGCTTAGGTATTAAGTCCTCGTGGGATCGATATTTTTATACTATTTGAACGATACGTGCGCTTGCGTTATACGCGTATGTTTACGCACCGGTTAATCCCCGACCCTTCTTTGGCTAAGGACTTTCAGCTTATTTCTTGTTGTAACACTATTTACAAGTTTATTGCCAAGCTTATTGCGAATCGGATCAAGATTGTCCTTCCTTCAGTGATCAGTCATAATCGATCTACTTTTGTTGCGGGTCGACGTATTAGCGACAACATTTTATTGTGCTAGGAATTGGTTCAGAATTATCATCGGAAAGGTGGTACCCCGAGATGTGCTCTTAAGATTGACTTGATGAAAGCTTATAACATTGTTCGTTGGGACTTTATGGTTGAGGTCTTGCGGACTATTGGTTTTCTAGAGAGGATGGTAAGTTGGATTCTACAATGTTTTATGTGTCTATTAATGAGGAGTTGCATGGTTTTTTCTCTGGGGGCCATGGGCTGCGATAAGGGGATCATATGTCTCATTATCTTTTTGTTTTGGCTATGGAAGTTCTCTCGGGCTTACTTCATAATATGGCTCATGATCGGGGTTTCAAGTTTCATTGGCGGTGTTCTAAGGACCGCCTCACACATCTTTGTTTTGCGGATGACCTCATGATTTTTTGTAAGGCGGATGCCTCATCGGTCTCTCTGATCAAGGATTGTCTTTGGTAGTTTAGGGGTTTATCAGGCTTAGTCCCAAATCCAGCTAAGAGTCATATTTTCTCCTCCGGTATCTTTCTTAACCTTAAGGGCCAGTTGTTTCATGTTTTTGGTTTCCTAGAGGGTATTCTTCCAGTGCGGAATCTGGGAGTTCCTTTGATTTCTTCTAAGCTTCGGGCCTCAGATTGTGCTTTTCTTGTTGAACGTATTGTCAGGCGTGCCAAGAGTTGGAGTAGTAAGTTTCTTTCATATGCGAGGCGACTTCAGCTCATAAAATCTGTTTTGTTCTCCATTCAAGTTTATTGGTCTTCTTTATTTATTCTTCCTAAGTCTGTTATTATGAAGGTGGAGACGACTCTCAGATCTTTCCTTTGGAAGGGTAGTGAGCTCACTTCTTCAGGGGCGAAAGTGGCTTGGAGTAGAGTTTGTTTACCTCTAAAAGAGGGAGGTTTGGGGATCAAGAGATTGGATACTTGGAATAGAGCGGCAATTACTAAGCACTTATGGTTTCTTTGCTCTGGCCAGGTTACCTCTTAGTCGAATTGGGTCCAGTCTTACTTGTTAATGGGGTGAAGCTTTTGGGAGGTGTCATGTCCTGTAGATTGTTCTTGGAGTTGGCGGAAGATCTTGGAGCTTCATTCTTGGACTCGTCGGAGGATGAGAGTTAGGATTGGGAATGGTGAGAAGACGTTATTGTGGTTTGATTATTGGCATCCTCTTGGTCCGATTGTGGATATGTTGGGTGAGAGAGTGATTTACGACTCTGGCTTGGATAAAATGGCTACAGTTGCTTCTATTATTTCTGACTCTTCTTGGCGTTGGCCTCCAGCTAGATTTGTTGCCCTTGTTGATTTGGCCCGGTCTCATCTATTGGATCCTTCTAGTATGAGGGAGGATGATCTGGTTTGGGAGGATGACAGTAAAGAGAGGTTTTCATTGGATAGTGTCTGGAATGCTATACGGACAAGGGGTCCCTTGATGCGTTGGTCTCGAGTTGTTTGGTTTCGGAAGGCTATCTCATGCCATTCTTTTCTGCTTTGGATGTCTATTCAGGGAGGCCTTTGTAACCAGGATAGTCTGATGAGGTTCAGTATCTCTGCTTGCTCGCGTTGTATTCTCTGTGGTTGCTCAGGTGAGGATATTGATCACTTTTTCTTCTAATGCAATTTATCTTCGAGCGTCTGGTCGACTGTGCTAGCTATGTGTAGGCTAGATTGGAGATCTCGTGATTGGCTTCAAACTGTTGAGTGGATGTATAAGTTTACCGACGGCTCTTTGCGTCATCTTCTTGTTCGGCTTTCGTTTGCTGCGTCAGTTTACCATATCTGGAGGGAGAGGAATACCCGCACCCATGATGGGCATCATCGCCCTATTTTTGTTCTTCTTAGTTATATTTTTTTTACTGTTCGGACTCGTGCTAGCTTATTGCGGAAGGTGAAACCATCTTATGACAATAAATGGCTTCACCTCTCCTGGCACCTGCCCGATGACATCTTCTTTTGATCTTATTTTGCTTGTAGCCTTTCGGCTTTTCTTCTATGAGGGCAATTAGTTTTGTTTTGGTTAATATACTTACTTTATCCAAAAAAAATAATAATAGAGAAGCTTGAGCAAGAGAAAAATGTCAAGTACACCTAAGTATGGTTCCTTCCATTCTCGTAAGATTCTTTCCCTCTTAGTAAGACTCATTCCCTCATCAGAAAATTCCTTCAAGTAAATCCATTAGCCTTAAGTACCTCATATAAATAACAAGTTCCCCAAGTAAGAATGATAGACAAAAAGATAGAAGAAGCAAGAAATCAGGATTAGACGTGGGAATTCCAATAGACAAATGACATCAAAAAGGATGAAGAGATTATAGATCCCCAAACCCAGGCCCGCAAGCAAATAAATGAAGGTCGCAAATGGAGATGATTAGTTACATTACCCCAAGCAACCCGACATAGATACCACCATAAGCTACCCAGATTCTCATCCCTCAGTAATATCAGTTAAAGAAGATGTCTTGAAGGAGTCTAGACTCTACCAAGACATAGAATATCAGAACAAGGAACATTGACATCCGTAGAGACGTAAGATGCTTGTCCCAGCCTTTCTCAGTATAGACGAAGATAATCGTAAGGAAGCCCAATGATAGTTTATCCTAAGACAGAAATATAAGACATTGGAAGATAGATCATCAAGAAAAGGGCTTTTGAGGATAGAAAAGAAAGAACCTGACTCAAGTCAATATGAGCAAGTCCACAATACCAGTAAGAGCTCATAGATCATCCCAACGTCAATAAAAGATCATGTAACCTTAAAAAGACAGACCCATAAGATTAGAAATACACAAGGAGTTAATCAGAGTACGAGTATGAACAATAGGATCAAATGTCATAGCTGTGGCCTATAGCGAGAGCAAAGATCTGTTAAGTAACCCATAAGATAAAACACCATTAATCTTGACAGCACAGCTTAGAACCTACAGATAGGATATGGAGAAAATAATTAGAGATGCGGAAAGTTATAAAAGAGAATCAGTACGTGTGATAACATAGATAAATGTAGCTCGGAGGCAGTAATGGAAATGGGGCCTCAGAATAGTGATACAAATTAAGAGACCCTAAGACATGAAATGGTAATCTGACTCTAGTAAGCATTCAAACATCTAACTAGATATGGAAATCATGTATTACCCCCAACTTAGAAATTGCTAAGAACTTGAACAAGTATTTAATGACACATATGGGGCAGGCAAATCATGAGCGAGCAAGATGGTCGAACCATGAAATTTATGAGAATCTAAATGAGAATCATAAGATGGATTGGTCTGAATTCACGGTAAGTCTAGCCAAATCTGGAAGTGATAACCTGCCTATTGTAAAATTGAAACATCTTAAGGAATTAAAGGCCCAATAGAGCAAGGAATCAAAATAAGCAACATAGACGACGACCCTAAACGATAAAAATATCCGACTTACATAGCGTTTCCCACCATACCGGAAAAAGAAAGGATTAATAATGGAGTAATACCCAAGCCAAATGTTCAGTAACAGTGTCATAACTTATGGAACGATGTGGGGTTTCAAATGGTGACGACCTAAGAGGTTTAGGAAACTAATGTAGGAAAGAACTATATTATGGCAACTCCCTCCTCTGTGCGCCGTGTGCCTATATCCTTTTACCCCTTAATTGATTTCTTTTCTTCCAAATCGTACCGCTTTACTGATTCTCTTCTCTTCTCTTGGTACTCTTTTCCTTCACCCTCGTTCTCCCCTTGCCCCTCACTTGACCATTTTTTTTTCTCTCCTTCACCGATGCCTATTTCTAGTTTGCCAGATCTGGGGTCTCGCCGCCCTACTGTGGGTCGTCCAGCCATCCATTCTGTTCTCGGCCAACCTTTTGTTTCCCATGTGTCAGTCGCCATTTTTCCCATTTTGGACCTTGTTTCGAGTTTGCCTTGTTCTTCTTCGGGTCCGATGAACTCTCTGGGTTCCGACGGTAGTTTGGTTTGCTCGTCAGCGCCGGCGTCTTTTCCGGGTGATAAGCTTATTGTTTCTGGTTCTGCCGGTTTCGTTCCTTCAGTTATTGACTCTTCGACTCGAGGCAGTGGTAGTGGGTCTGGTCTTGGCGTTGAGGGTGGTACTGGTGGTAGTTTGGTTTCGTGTGTTGTGGGAGCTATGACTGGTGGTAGTTTGGGATCTGGTAGTAGTGGTAGTGGGGTTGTTCTTGGTGTTGAGGGTGGTAATGGTGGTGGGGGCTATTGTGCTCAATTGGAATCCGTCGTTGGGACTGTTTCTGATGCCGAGAATGGTCACCCTCGTTGTGATGCTGTTGCTGATGTTTTGGGCTTAAATGCCGATTTGGTGAATGAACGTTCAGGCCTTGTTTTGGTTGCCTTTTTTGTCTGTGAATGTGCCTGGTTCTGGTTGTGTTACGAAACATGATGTTATTCCGTTTAACGATTCTGGTGAGGCTATTGCAGCTACGGTAGGAGTTGGTTCTGGTGAGGCTGTTGATGTTAAGGCTGTTAATGAGGCTGCTAGCACTATTGTATTTGATTCGAAGGCAGTGAATTTGCCAGTTTCTGTTTCTGTGGCTAGTCTGATTGTGGTGAGTCCTGGTAATCCAGGTTGTGTTGTTGGCAGAACATCCCCTAATTCTACCAATTTCTCTTATTTGGGAGGTCTTAGTACTGTGAAATCTGTATCTTATATTGCTGCTTCCTCAGTTACCGAGAATTTAAATGGCCAATTGCCGAAACCTCTAAGGGTGGGGGGCATTGGATTTGTTTGTACTCAGAGTTATGCTAAAGTTTTGAACGGTAGATACTCATGATCCGGTGTCTATTTCAACTTCATTACATTATGTCCAACCGAATGTTATTGACGGAAGGGTTACGAAACAACATGTTTCATTACTTCTATTACTAAAGAGGATGGGACTCGTGTGGAGGATGATGTCTTTGTTAGGGAGGAGTTTGTTTCTTTTTATGAGACCCTTTTGGGGCCCCAGCATTGTCAACATGATATTGATAGAGATGTTCTTCATTCTGCCATTACTAAGCATGTGACTGCTGAGTAGAGAGAGACTTTCGCCCGGGAGGTTTCAGATGAGGATATTAAGTCTGTCTTGTTTTCTCTGAAGGACAATAAGGCTCTAGACCTAGATGGGTTTAATTCGGGTTTCTTTAAGAAGACTTGGAGTATTGTGGGGGATGATGTCCTTTGTGCTATTCACTCATTCTTTTCCTCTGGACGTCTTTTGAGGCAGGTTAATGCGACATCTATTGCTATAATCCCTAAGATCCCCAACCCTTCCCAAGCTAAGGATTTTCGGCCTATTTCTTGTTGTAACACTATTTACAAGTTTATTGCCAAGCTTATTGCGAATCGGATCAAGATTGTCCTTCCTTCAGTGATCAGTCATAATAAATCTACTTTTGTTGCGGGTCGGCGTATTAGCGACAACATTTTATTGTACTAGGAATTGGTTCAGAATTATCATCGGAAAGGTGGTACCCCGAGATGTGCTATTAAGATTGACTTGATGAAAGCTTATAACACTGTTTTTTGGGACTTTATGGTTGAGGTTTTGCGGACTGTTGGTTTTCCAAAGAGGATGGTGGGTTGGATTCATGAGTGTATGACTTCTACCATGTTTCTGTGTCTATCAATGGGGAGTTGCATGGTTTTTTCTCTGGGGGCCGTGGGTTGCGACAGGATGATCCTATGTCTCCTTACCATTTTATTATGGCTATAGAAGTTTTATCGGGCTTACTTTATAATATGGCTCATGATCGGGGTTTTAAGTTCCAATGGCAGTGTTCTAAGGACCATCTCACACATCTTTATTTTGCGAATGAATTTATGATTTTTTATAAGGCGGATGCCTCCTCGGTCTCTGTGATCAAGGATTGTCTCTGGCAGTTCAGTGTTTATCAAGTTTAGTCTCGAATCCAACTAAGAGTCATTTCTTCTCCTCTGTTATCTCTTTTACCCTTCAGAGCCAGTTGCTTCATGTTTTGGGTTTCCAAGAGGGTATTCTTCCAGTGCGGTATCTAGGAGTTCCTTTGATTTCTACTAAGCTCCGGGCTTTAGATTGTGCTTCTCTTGTTGATCGTATTGTTATGCGTGCAAAGAGTTGGAGTGGTAAGTTTCTCTCGTATGCAGGGCGGTGGCTTCAGCTCATAAAATCTGTTTTATTCTCTATTCAAGTTTATTGGTCTTCTTTTTGTATTCTTCGGAAGTCTGTTGTTAGAAAGGTGGAGACGACTCTCTGATCCTTCCTATGGAAACGTAGTGAGCTCACTTCTTCAGGGGCGAAAGTGACTTAGAGTAGAGTTTGTTTACCTCTAAAAGATGGGGGCTGGGGATCAAGAGATTGGATACTTGGAATAGAGCGGTAATTGTTAAGCACTTATGGTTTCTCTACTCTGGCCAGGTTTCCTCTTGGTCGAAGTGGGTTCAGTCTTACTTGTTGAGGGGGAGAAGTTTTAGGGAGGTGTCGTGTCCTGCAGATTGCTCTTGGAGTTGGCGTAAGATCTTGGAGCTTAGTTCTTGGTCCCGTCGGAGGATGAGAGTTAGGATTGGGTATGGTGAGAAAACTTCATTGTGGTTTGATTACTAGCATCATATTGTTCTGATTGTGGATACGTTGGGTGAGAGAGTGATTTATGACTCTGGCTTGGATAGGATGGCTACAGTTGCTTCCATTATTTCTGATTCTTCTTGGAGCTGGCCCCAACTAGATCTATTGCCATTGTTGATTTGGCTTGGTCTCATCTATCAGATCCTTCTAGTATGAGGGAGGTTTTCAGTGGATAGTGCCTGGAATGCTATGCGGACAAGGGGTCCCTTGATGCGTTGGTCTCGAGTTGTTTGGTTTCAGAAGGCTATCCCTTGCCATTCCTTTCTGCTTTGGATGTCTATTCATGGAGGCCTATGTACCCAGGATAGTCTGATGATGTTTGGTATCTCTGCATGCTCGCGTTGTATCCTCTGTGGTTGATCAGGTGAGGATATTGATCATCTCTTCTTCCAATACTATTTCTCTTCGAGTGTCTAGTCGACTGTGCTGGCTATGTGTGGGTTAAATTGGAGATGTCGTGATTGGCTTCAGACTATTGAGTGGATGTATCAGTTTACCGATGACTATTTGCTTCATTTTCTTGTTCGGCTGTCATTTTCTGCGTCAGTTTACCATATTTGGAGGGAGAGGAATGCCCGCACCCATGATGGGCCTCCTCGCCCTATTTTTGTTCTTCTTAGCGATATTATTTTTGATGTTCGGAATCGTGCTAGCTTATTGCGGAAGGTGAAACCATCTTATGATAATAAATGGCTTCACCTCTCCTGACACTTGCCCGATGACATCTTCTTTTGATCTTATTCTGCTTGTAGCCTTTCGGATTTTCTTCTAGGAGGGCCTATCCTCTCTAGTTGTCTGGGGTATGCCCCTTTGCTCTTGTTTAGTTTTCTTTTGGTTAATATACTTACTTTATCCACAAAAAAAAAAAAGAACTACATTATGACTGTAAAGATAAAATAGATGAT
This sequence comes from Zanthoxylum bungeanum, assembly GCA_019454045.1. Classification (NCBI taxonomy): domain Eukaryota; kingdom Viridiplantae; phylum Streptophyta; class Magnoliopsida; order Sapindales; family Rutaceae; genus Zanthoxylum; species Zanthoxylum bungeanum. The sequence continues at coordinate 7,292 of SKCR01029616.1, read as the reverse complement.
TATAAAGACCTTTTGATAAGGAAAAGATTTATTACACATTGGAAATCTAAGTAACAGAGCAAATTTGAAAGGAATAGTAACCCAGGGAATATGATGAGATTTTAAAAAGAAAGCATTAACCTTAAGGAAGTTCTCGATAAAAGATAGTATAACCAACAGATGGAAATGAAGCAGAAGTAAAGTTAGAAGAGATAATCCAAAAACTTCCTAGAAGTAGTATCTTAGTCCAACATCATATGAGTAAATAAGGAAAATCTAGAATTACAATAGGAAACATATGTAATTGCAGTGCGGGTGACGAGCAAAGGCCTCTACAACCGAAAAAGACTTCAGAACCAACCCCACCCTCCCAACCCTCGTTAGACAACAACAATATTGATGGACCGTAATATTCATTTCAATAATATTTCCCAAAAGAAGTAAAATCATGATGTGTTATAGCATTCCATGAGGTATGATAAGGAACCCTTAAAATAGAATAATACCCCTCAGACAAGAAGACAGAGGTATAGATCACAAAAGTTTCAAGGATGGAATAAAGCAGAAAAAGAAAATGAGAAAACCCATAAGTAAAAGATTTGGAGGTAGGATTCTCGAGATAGGGCGACAATAGAAAGAATACCGGATAAACAATAACAGGAGTATGTAACAGTAAAGTATTTCAGTATTAGAATAATATTGGGACTCTATCACTAGAAATTGAAGAAGAAAAGTATCGACATAATATATCATGGATAGTATAGCATTAAACTTATAGGTGCTAGTATAAGACAGAAGTCCTAAGTTAAAAAAAAAAAGATAACAAGTATAACACCTATGTTTCCCTTCGTAGCACCCTATTAAGAATAATGTTTGGGATGATTTGAAAGAAGATTTATCGAAGTATGATATAACAACGGCTAATGAAACTAAGTATATGGGATTTTGTTGAGGTTGGAACAGCATCTGACGAAATAAGATTATGGGAGCAACTAGGAGAAAGATATTCTAGAGAACAACCAGATAAATAGGATAACCATGATTTATGAGGACATTAAGCTCAAGAGATAAATAAAGATGCGAGGACATGAAGGTCAAAGCTAATAATAGTTGGAACTCAACAAAGAGAAAAAGAATGTTAAATAGATAAATTAAAGGAGGTACAGAAGCCTAACCATAGAAAATGTTGGTATATTCAGAGACTTGAAAGTACCAAGAATCAGAAAATAAAGTAAGATAAGTAAGAAGGGTGTGTGTAATAGGTACCGAGGTTGACAAGAAGATCCAAAGAGTATTGAAGAAACCATAGCATTCGATCGAGCGCGTACAACTTTACTTATGAGATAGAGCATTAAAAGAATCTATATAGGATCAAAAGATGAAGGACTTGGAAGTGTGTCAAGAACACAAGAAAACTAAGGTTATTAAACTTAATTGGTATTTGAAGAAATGGAAGGAGAATTACGAGATGAAAGAAATATGGGACGACATTAGATTAGCATGGGTCATACATAAGTCACAATAAGATGATTTCTAGATGATAAGTGTATTGAGAACTACAAACCAATGAATAAATAGTTTTAATAAAGAATTAGCGTAAGTAGTAAATAGTATGTTTTGATAAAATATTGCAAGGATTGAAAAGAAAATGATGATCATTTTATGATTTCATAAGTTTCCTAAAGAGTTCACACTTTTATATGGATAGAATATACTATACAGAACTAGTTACCACAAGAGACGAATGGTTGATAAGGGGATTTCCAAAGATCAAAGAGTTGATAATTCGGAACTTGTACCCGTGAAAAGGTCAAATAAAATGCGCCAAAAGAAGGATTGGATAGAAAAGCGGAAAACAGGTTAAGGAAAATAAGAGTAGCGGAGGTATTAAGATACTAGAACCAAGATGGACCCAGATGTGGGGCCTCAGACAATGATTCGAGGACGAATCATATTTAAGGGGGGGAGAATTTATATTACCCCTGTAATTCTGACGACTATTACATAATCAGACGCATGATATATGATAAAAATTATGTCTGAACACGTATACATTCATGAAATGACTTTTTTGGACATTCGGCGAAATTCTCGCAGTTCCGATACAGAATTCATTCCAAGGTTATATTTGGACAACTCGTGGTATTTGGACTGTAACCTTTTCATATGAACTCCAATTTTTATGAATTTTATATTGTTCGAAAGCTAATACCGATACCTATAACTTTGGCGTTGAATATTTTTCCAAATTTGAACCAGAAGCAGGTCAAAAATACAATTCAAAAATTTGGATGAATAATACATATGGACCTATCTAGAGAATTCTACATTTCTCTCCAAAATTCTGATTTTTCTTCAAAATTAAAACACTACTAATTAGTCAACCCTAGTATAAATATGATTAGTATTCAAGCACCACAATAATTTTGAGAAGAGAGGAACGTGAGAGAGGAGAGGAAAAATGAAGAAGAAATGAAGAAAAGATAGAGATCAATTTTCTTAACAAAGTTTAAACAGAGTCAATGCAAACCAATTTAGAACAAGCAAATGAGAGAAGTAACAAGCTTAGAAGGTTTGGAGGATGACGAAAATCAAATAAGTTGAGGTAAAGAAACTTGAACCAAAACTTGAGTTATGGATTTTTGAAGGAATAATGTTATATTAGTGTTTTTAGAATGTTAGTAATTGCATTGAGTTGGATAGCAAACTAAGAAATTGATTTTATTAAATGAATGTTTAAGAATTAAGAAATTCTAGATAATGAGTTTAAGTTAAGATTTATGAGATTGAAGGGTTGTTGTGATAATGGTATTTTGGGATATGAGGTGTGAATGTTGAAGTTTAAAGAGTTGTTTGTGTAAAGGTTGTAATGTGGGAGTGTAGGAGTGTGGGAAGTGTATTTGGGCAAACTATACATGGAAGAGTTGGTGTTGGAGCCTGAAACTAGGAAAGTGTCGTGACGCCATAGGCCAACGTCGCGACGCATAACATGATAATGGCATCTTTTTCAGTTTATCATGTGAACATCGCGACGCCTAACGTCCAGCGTCGCGACGTAAAGTAGAGGAAGCTCTCTATCTCAGCCTGCTCGAGTGAGCGTCGCGACACGCAAAGCTTGGCATCACGACACTATACAGAGGAAACTTTTTGCATCCACCCTACCCGTGTGAGTGTCACGACGCGCAACGTCTGGCGTCGCAACTCGTGGCCATTTCTCAAGACTAATTTTTAGTTATTTCAGTTTCAACCTAGGATATTAGAGACCACTCGAAGGTTTTATATCATCTTATATGCACGCTTTATGGCATGTCGTAAGCATAGTATATTATGTAGTGATTATAGATTAATTGAATTGAGAAGCTTAGTATAAGTTATGAAACATGTTCTATAACTCATTTTCTAATCTAGTGTATCGATTCTAAATTATCGGCAGGAACCCTTAAGTGCTTCTATGAGATGGAACAAAGCCAACCAGATTCTGAATCTTTGAGTGGACCTTTTTCTCAAACTGATTTTATTTAACTGTTTTGATATCAGATTTACTTTTCCGCACATAGGGCATTAGCCAAAGTTTTATTACAGATGTTTTACAAATCATGATGTTTTAGAAAGATTTTTTTAAAAAAAAGCTTGAATTTTATGATTTCGAGGCATAAGGGAATAACTCACCTCAGTATGTAACTTGATTCAAATATGGAATTGACGGATACAGATTTCATGTGCACATGTTGTTAGAGTAGGCACAGCGGAAGCTCGTGATGGAAGGCGAAAATGGTTTCTAAACATTTTAAAATTTTCGAGCAAATTAATTAATATTAAATATTTTTAATTCATTCAAATAAGTTTAAATATATTATTTATTAACATTTAATAACATAATATATTTCGTTACACGATGAATTATTTTATGAAAATATTTTTCGATAAATCTACTCGTAACGGGCAAACGGTCAAACCGGTTGACCAACAGCCGAGCCGGGGTAACCGCACTTGGGAAGTGTTCAGTTAGCCCTTGGGCTACCCGAACAGTGCCCGGTTCGCTAGGTTCACAGCCGCGACACGGCGGGCCCATTTCGACGCGAATATCGATGTTTTCTCGCGTTTTCGCCCCGGAATAATTTTCGGAATTAATCCACCACCCAATACACATCCAAAATCATCCAAATAACATACTTTTCCATGAAAAATATTCTATTTTAATACTCAATTTCAGATCTGATCCAGAAGTTAATATTGTCTAATTTTCATGCCATAATTCAATTTATCCACAAATTAATCATATTAATTTTACACCAAATTAAATCACCACAACATAAAGCTCCAAGAACAATTCTAGGTAATATTAGAATGGTAACATCACTCTAGAATGACAATTAAAATTTTAGAGATTAATTCACTAATTAATCTATTTACACATGCTTATAAAGAAAACTATTAAGGTTATTAATCAATCAACACCAAAATTTTTGATCTATATGCATATCCAAGACACATATATTTTTAAGACATGCAAAATACATATCCAATACATATTTTTATGCTTAAAATCAAAAACTAAGAAAATAGAAATTGGAAACTCTTTATTACCTTAATTCCAAATTCCAATTCTTCAAGTTTTCTTCACTTTGGTGTTGATCAATTTGTTATAACTATAACCCAACTTTTCTTTATTGTTCTCAAGTTTCATTTTATAGTAAGAAAACCCTAGATGGCTGAACTTATGGCTATAATTTAGTCAAAAGTTGATTTAATTTTGGCCAATTATTTTGACACACCTTTGATCTTTATCCAAAAGTAATTATTTTGATTTTTGTCAAAGAAATCCATGTGTTCAAAACTCATGGATTAGCAAATCATAATTTTCCATTTAAATAAGAATATTCTAAAATATTCTTATCTTAAATAAATAAATAAATTAACTAATTAATTAATTTATTTATCTAATTAACAAAAAGACAAAATAAATACATGGAAAAATATTCCAAGAATATTCCTCCATTTTATTATTATTAATAATTAATTAACAATTAATTAATAATTAATTAATAATAACAAAACAAGTGTCAAAATCCAATAGGTTAATAATGTGTATTTTAATCTAAATTATATATCGTATACAAATACACATTATTTAATACACATGTGTAAATTATGAATAATCCGAATTATCCATAATTAATTGCCTAAGTGCTCAACGAGTACACTTTATATTGTGGGACTCTCTGCGTTCAAGTTTATCTGTCATGGAAACCATTTCCATGTCTGTAATTCGTCCACTCATAAATTACGACGACCACAGATAATCAAGTTGAACTATCCAAGTCGAAGTCATTGCATATATTTGTCATAGGTTATCCGAATTATTCCGGAGATATAGATTAAACGTCAAATCTCCGCTATGAATAATTTATGTGTCGCGACATAATTATGATTCTTTAATAAATATTCGGAACTCGTTTCCGAATCATACCTCGGCCAAGGATTTCAAAGAATCACAAATTGGATACCTAAATCCCGTACATGGGACTGACACATCTTCTCTGGATACATCACAGGATATCGTAAGTATCAATCCATACCCAACGAACAGACAGAGGTCTGATCTTAAAAGATCATTGACGTGATTGTCATCAAAGGCTGTAGGATATATCACATATCCACAGTGGTATCTCAAGTCAAAATAGCTAATATGTTATTATACTCATAAAGATTCATATTGACGTTGGTGTACCATCTATCAGGAATCTTCGAATGAGTCATTCAGTATTTATCCAATAAATACCTACTTGTCTATATGAGTCTCCCAAAACTCATAGTTTACTGAGTCAAACCTTAGAACAATTCTAATATACGACACATACCGGTCTCACGGGTTTACTAACTGACCAAGTATGTAAATCTTGACTATGAATAATTCTAAGAATGGATTGTATTGTGACATTTCTCAGTAACAATTACGGCGCTTTTGCAATTATGTCACAACCATTCATTCTAAGGTCATTTATGCCTTTACCATATATAAGATTATATTGATGAAAATTACTTAATTTTATTCATAATAAAATAAAATATACATCGTATTTACAATAAATACAACAAAATTTGGCGTGCCGAGCACCAACTCCAACATTTTCTCTCACTTGCTCTAGTGCCAAATTTGATGGTATCTAATACCCATCGCCTCTACATGTCTATCATATAGTCTTGAAGGCAAAGCCTTCATAAGCGGGTCTGCTATGTTGTCTTCTCCATATATCTTGCATATGGCAACATCTCTTCGAGTGATGATCTCACGAATAATGTGGTACTTTCGTTCCACATGTTCGATTTTCGATGCGCTCTTGGTTCTTTTACCTGTGCAACGACACCACTATTATCACAGAACAACGAGATCGAATCCTCGATGCTTGGGACAACTCCCAATTCGGTGATAAATTTTCTAATCAATACAGCTTCTTTTGCAGCATCTGATGCCGTAATATATTCCGATTAGAGATTATTGAACGAAAAGACATAGTGATCTTAAAGGTTCAAGGACAAAACAACATAGTAGACCCGCTTACTAAGGCCTTACCTCATAAGTTATTCGATAAACATTGGAGGAGATGAGACTACGGTACCATTCGGATTGGCACTAAGTAAGTGAGAATTTGTTGGAGTTGATGCTTGGAGCGCCAATCCGAATAATGTGTTGTACATTATATTTCATTATTTATTAATAAAATAACTACATTTTTATTTCAACATTTACTAATGGTAATGTTTTTATGCATATTAGATTGATATATATATATATATATGTTGAGAATGACATCGACCTTATAAAATAATCATGTAGTAATACTGGACACTAGGTAGTTCGACATTGGAATATTATTACTATTATAAATTATTCTTAAAGTAAATATTCATAGTCGTTGGCTTTGGAATACGCTCAAATTCCTATAACCTAGAAGACTAGCACATATCGTATATTGAATTGGAGTTCCAATGGTTTAACTCGATGTACCATTAGCAATGGAAGCTCGTATAGACATGTGGGTATTCGTTGGAGCGAATACTGAATGACTCACAAGTGATTCCTAATAGTTGGAAGTACACATCATCGTCAATAAGAATCTCCTCGAGTCGAGTAGAATATGTGATCCTTTTACTATTTGTGACACAGTGACGACTCCTTATTGCTATCCCAATTTCCCCATTTTATATATATTATATATATATATAGGTGCATTTCTTTAGACCAAAGGCCATAATTCTCAAATCAAAACCCATAATTACCATATGTTTGAAGGACAATCCCTGTTGCCTTG